>BDJD01003626.1:0-13214 GCA_002564525.1 Rosa multiflora | reverse complement strand
TGAGAGTGGGAGTTTTTAGTTTGGAGAGACTGAAGCAATGAAAATGGAGAGGCCTCGGTGGCTGCTTTGGCTTTAATCTCTTATATATAAAGCGAGACTTCCATTGCTTGCAAAAACTCAGCTCTTCGATTGCCTGCAAAAATAAAAATATGAAAACCCTTTCAATAACCTATCGAAATCAATAAAATCTCAATTTCAATCAAAATCAAAATCGAAACCAAACCCCTACTTTTAGATATGTCAATAATCCTAAACCAAAGAATTCAATTATTCTATATCTAATTCAAAAAAGTACATAGGCTACCACAGGGAACAAAGTCGTATGTATAGGGTATAACAAAAGTAACAGATGCAATTCGAACCTAGAAATCGAGGCAAGAAAGATGGCAGCAACTTACCAAGCTTGAAGTTTCCGAAATCGAGTCGAAAACTGAAATCGAAGCTGCTTCACCTAGTAGAGTTCGAGCCAAACCCAGACTTAAAGACTGAAAATTGAATACCCAGAAGCAGAAATTAAGAGGAACCCATAAATCGATTGAAGAGTGAAGACCCAGATGCAGAAATTAAGAGAATTACAGAAACCCAGACTCACCGCGCACCGTCAGCCCGCCTAGTCGGCCGATTTTCACCCTCACGCCTAGCTCAATCAACTAGCCCATTTTCGCCACTGACAGTTGGATTTGGGGTTTTCGTGTTTTGAGTGTATTCTTCATCGATCTAGAAGGACCAGAGAGAACCTTTGTTTTTTCTTTTTCTAAGTAGAGTCAGGCGAGTGATAAACGCTCTGGGAGTGTCCACAAATAAAAACAAGGAAGCGAGTTAGATCGTTGCAATTGTGGTTTGGAGAGCGCTAAAAAATCCCGCCCAGCAATAATTGCAAGGATTCTAAATCTATATACAAGGAATTTACCATTTTTTAGATTTGAGAAGACCAAGTATAAGGAATTGTTGCATTCCTTGCAAACTCAAAGAGCCAGATGCAAGGATTCACAAAATTCTGTGTATAAGTCAGCCAATTGCAAGGAATTTTGACTCCTTGCATATACCCAAATTTCTTGTAGTGTAATTAGTTTACTATGGAATATTTAATTACATTCATTTTAGATGATACTAGCCCCTTAACATGTGCTCGACACATGTCAATTGGCTTTTATTTGTTTTTTTTTTTTTAATTAAAAAAGTTACTGCAATTTCTCTCCTAATTTTGGGGAAGCTTCTCCTTTTTTCATGGGTGGTATTGCAATTTTTTCAAATATAATATAATTTATTGACTATCTTATCCTCATATAGAAATAATTTGTTTATTAATATTTATAGTATGTGAGAGCATATATGGTACTTCAAAAATTTAACCATTCCCTCAAGAATTGGCTTAATTATATAAGATTTTTTCAAATATAATATAATTATCTTATCCTCATATAGATATAATTTGTTTATTAATATTTATAGTATGTGAGGGCATATCTGGTACTTCAAAAATTTAACCATTCCCTCAAGAATTGGCTTAATTATATAAGATCAATATTTAATCCCAATAACTTGAATGTGACATGAACATTTCATCTTTTTATATACTCGTTGTAGTTGATATGTCTTATTTAGCATCAGCTATATATCCTTATATATCCTCAGTAGTCTTCTCTTCTACTTTTAAACAATATACTATGTGGTGTTCCTGAATAAAAATGAATGCCTAGATTACACTACTTAAGCTAATCTCGATTGAAGACTTAATAATTGACCGCAACTCAATCAATAGTTAACAACGGAGTCTAGTAATTAACTTACCAGAACTAGAAACAGAGTCAGAATTTGAAAATAGTTGTCACGTCCCGGATTAGGTGCTAGTAGCTATTTTAAGCATCTAACCCCGAATTTGAGGTGGATGTGAGTGTGACAAAGCAGAATTTAAATGAGCTATTCCTCTTAGGCTGGTCAAATCCATTTCCGGCTCGACAAACTCTTAATACTTCTCTGCCAAAGATATTAAAAATGAGTGGGTGAGCAAAACCATCTTTTTTAGACCTAATTTAAAAAAAAAAAAAAAAACACAAAATTTTTATGCGACTATGCCTCTTAAAGCATAATACAAAGTAAAATAAAATAAAATACTTCAACCAAATAAATAACATATCTATACTATTATTAAGAGAATAGACTTTATTAGCCAAAATTGAAAATTTTGACAGATTTAATTATGAAAGATTAAAAAAATTTGAGAATAAATTAAATCAGAAGGATAAATAAGACAATTATAAAATAAATTTTTATTAAGAAAATTAAAAAGAAATGATTCCACAACCCCACTATTTGAGTATTTTCTCTCTATAATAACTACCAATGAATCTACTTCTTCTGCAATAACTACCAACATTTAAAAAAAAAAAAAAATTTCGTACACATGCAAAGCATGGGATTGCAGGCTAGTGTATGACTAAAACAAGAAAAGAAATAACATATGGGCTAAGATTGAAAATTTGAGGTGGGCTAATTTTTAATATTTAATCTGTTAAACCATAATTAAGCTACAAATTTATGTTTTTTCAAAATCTAGGGTGGGCTGTAGCCCAACGGAGCCCCTGTGTATCTACGCCTTTGACTATGATGGTGGACTCCATGGCTACTACCATATACAACAGGAGATCCAGAGCCCGGAGTTAACCCCGATAAGTACTATTGGTGCTGCCGCCATTGAGGGAGATCAAGAGATGGCTGTGGCGGGTGGCGGACATGGACATTTTCATTCACATGATCATCAAGTCAAAGGAGGAAGCGAGCCACAGCTGTCACGCTATCGCGTTGTTGCCATGGTAAGTTGTATATATATATTAGCCGGGCAATCTAATAAGTCAAACAATTATAAGAGATTAAGAGGAGTGATTTTCTTTTGACATGTATCCAGATCAGTAAATGCCAATTAATTGATAATCTAACAGTAGAAAAGAATATTTCAATTCAGGGTTAATTTGATGATACTATTCATCCCACAATGAGGGTATATATACAAATACAAAGGAGTAGTCTAACCTTAATAGGAAACAATCTTTCCATAATTACAGGAATAATCCTAATTGCAAACAGATTTACAGTGATTCTACACTAACATTATTACTTGTGAATTAACTGACCAACAAGAATTATAAATCTATATATACGTAGTGTAGTTGTGTACTCGGCAACATATTCAATTATGCAAAAAAGTTATACGGTTCGGTGACATAATATGTCAGACTTTTGCAAAAAAAAAAAAAAAAAAAATTAGGTATGCATATTTATGAATTGAAAACTTGTGTTGGCAGGTGTTGGAACTGGGAATTATTGTTCACTCGGTTGTTATCGGGCTCTCTCTTGGAGCTTCAAACAACACTTGCACCATTAAAGGTCTCGTAGCTGCCCTTTGCTTCCATCAAATGTTTGAAGGCATGGGCATTGGTGGTTGCATTCTCCAGGTACATATATATCCAGCCTTTTAGTTCCTAAACAAATATAATTTTCGTTCACCTCCAGTTACTCAAAGCATCATTTGCTGGTTAATGTTTCAGGCTGAGTATAAGTTCATGAAGAAGGCAATAATGGTGTTCTTCTTCGCAGCAACAACCCCATTTGGAATTGCACTAAGCCGGAATGGCCATTTCAAAAATGTACAAAGAAAACAGTCCAAGTGCATTAGTGACAGTAGGGACTGCTGAATGCTTCTTCAGCTGGGCTCCTCATCTACATGGCTTTGGTTGATCTTCTCTCTGCTGACTTCATGGGTCCAAAGTTGCAACGCAGCATCAAGCTCCAGATCAAGTCTTACATGGCGGTTCTTTTGGGTGCCGGTGGCATGTCTCTGTTGGCAAAATGGGCTTAAGTAGCAAAGATCTTCGTCATCAACCATATGTGTTGTCGTTTGAACTAGATCGATCATGTTTCCTCAAGCTTATGGAAGCTCATGATCCGCATGTTTCCCCAACTTCGATCTTTTCCTCTGTTAATCTTGTATTGTATGTTGTTTGCTCAGGGGCACTAAATAAATAGTTAAACTTTCTGCTGGATCAAGTGGTCAAGCTCATCCCTTTCTTTGCAGTTTGTTACATTGGAATTTTTGATTCTATCCCATATTTTCATACCTAACTATCACTTATAATAAGCATTGTTTTTATTCAGTTTTGAATCGTGTTACTCCAATATGAATGCATGCAATATTTTGGTGGGCTGTAGGTTATTTATATAGCAAGGCTCTCCTTCTATCTCGTAAAAGGCCCAAATATGTTTTTAAGCCTTTAAGGGGATCAGAATCACCATATAAACTTGGAAACTGAAACGAAATGAGAGAAGATAGACAAGATATCCAGACATGGCCGATGGGCTTTGCATCATTCTTTTCATTCAAATGATTAGAAACACAAAAGCAAAAGCTGCAAACCACATTACAGTACAATGATGCTGAACTACTTTCTTAAGCCCAAGCCCAAATTGGTTTAAATTCCTTCTTTCACAAAATTAAGGGCTCAAAGTCGCGAACCATTAAGGGCTCAAAGTCGCGAACCATTCATGTAGCAGTGAATAGGGATAACTCAGAACATCTCCAACAGTAATACTTATTTTTCTAGCTAAAGGTAGCTAAAATTGAAATATAATTAGTTAACTATTGAGTTATGCTCCACCAGAATACTTAAATCCCAAACTAAATTTAGGTTTTAGTTAAATTCTCTCCATCTCTAGCTAAATATAGCTAGAGAATTTAGCAAAATTTAACTTTTGTTTAAGTATTCTGTTGGAGTAGAATTTTAACCTAAAATTAGCTAAATATTAAATTTATTTTGAAATAAGTAGTCTCTTGGAGATGCCATCACAATGTTATTCATGTGTCATAAAAAATCATAGTCTTAGAGCATCTTTAGCAGACTCTCTATTGTGGCTCCTTAGCTATTTTGGAGAGCTTGTTTAGGTTTTTATCTATTTTAGCAGCTGCACCAGACTCCTAAGTGGCTCTCTAGTTTTTAGCTATCTCGCTCTTAAATATAGAGAGCGGGATGAGGCTCTCTATAATTTAAAATATTTCTTTTAAGTTATTTTATGTAATTTATAAATACATTAAAACTATTTAATATTCATTTAAAAAATAATATAAATTCAAAACTAGCTAAAATAGAGAGCATTGTTGATAATCCGCAAAGCTGGACATGATTTGAGTGTAAGTTGTCTTTGCAAAAACATTGAACAACTGGATTTTTCCATCATTTCTCCATTATTTTCAAAATATAAATTAGAATCAAACAATACGACTTTACCGAAACTGAATAACACTCTTATATCTAGAGTCTCATAACTGACATATACAAAAGATATTGTCCTTAAATACATAGCTAGAGATCTTTGTGCAACTCTACTTTCCAAAATACAAAAGGATCAGCTTCTGCTGCTGAAATGAGGATACTAAGTTCTTTCTAAATATGAGCATCCCTGGTTCTTTCTGATATAAACAAAAGCTACCTCCAAGGTACAAAAATGCTAATTTAGTCTTCTATATAGAGTTAAAAATGCTAATTTATGCTAATTTCCTATGTTGATTGGATTTGATGATTAAATAAACATACAGTTAAAAATTTGATCATTTTCGTTCTCATTTCGACTTCAATCCATATGATCACTAACAATAGTCGTTTTTGTCCATATAGTTCTTAATTAGAGTTCTTAAAGGGTAACCACACTGAAACAAGATTTTGAGTTGCAACTTTTCACATTGGTAGATGGAGCTCGTCTATATGAGCCTGTGGTTTCAAAGGGGGCAAAAATCGGATTTGAGAAAGAATTATTAAGGCCAAATTTGCGAAAAGGATATTTTGGTAAATGACTATAAAAGAAGATTGACTGCATTGACCGAGACTGAAACGACTACAAACGAGACCGATTATTTCATATCATGTCTATTACTATGCTATGAATACTTCGATGAAGTCAGATTTACCATCAGACTTTTTTTATTTATCAGCTCGCACGAAATGTTTATATGTCTACTAGTGTTGTCTACCATATTCATCGGTTATGTAGAAATGTATACCTATCAAAACCAACAAGTGAAAAAATCAATACATTGGATAACCGACTGGAGGATATAAAGAATGGGATAAGATACGCCTATGGTAAAAATATAAGCCGATTTCATCTTCGTATTAACCTCGATCCACATGGTCAATTGTAATGACGTTATTACCTTTACAACTAAAAACTAGTAGTGTCGGTGAGCTGTGATCTGTTGGTAAATTATAATTCCAACATTGTAAAGGTCATGGGTTCGATTCTCATTGACATATGTAAGGGTTGGGTGGGCTAAGGGTTTAAAAAAAAAAAAAAACTAAAATACTAGTAGTCAATCTATCACAAATCCTACCAAGGACAAGGTTCACCCCTACCCTCTCATGGGATCAATATACGTTTACCTGGGTAGAAAATTTGGGGGAGAAAAATCATTGCAGTTTTGTTACCCTTAGAAACACAGTAACTTAAAATGATATAAACGATCAAATCAATTAAAAATATAAATAAAATGTATATGATTTAATTTCAATTAACTAAAAATTTAAAATCTTATTAAGAAATGTAGTTTATTAAAATTAAAACTGACAAATTAAATAAATCATATGATAGCAAAATATCACAAAAAAGATAATAATCTTTCATTATAAAACTAAATACATACTTTGTCAAATTAAATATATCTTCCATATCAATGTATCATATTCATACATATTAAAATAAATGACTACATAATTATATATATATATATATATATAACCCTAGCATTTCGGTAAATTCGGTATTTACCAAAGCCAAACCAACTTTTTCGGTATTTTTCGATTTCGGTTACCAAGATTCGGTTTACCAAACCTCAAATATTCGGTCGGTATTCGGTCGGTTCGGTATTTACCAAACCAAATGGCAGCCTTACAATAAACACTAACGTCACTAGGTCAAATGAGACTAGGCGGAACATATATTAATTTAACTTTGAACAAGTTATGTTAAACAACATCAAGTTCAAATTCATGTGCAGTGGGAACCCTATATGATGCTAATATGCTTATAAAGATCGATGGATGCACTTATGGAGGAAATAAAGTAAATCAAAGTCAAAGTTGTAGCTAGAAAATAATATTGACTGACCCGACTAGGGGTCATCATGGGTCGGGCTAGGGCCAGCCCTACCCTAAATTTTAGGGCTTAGGGTAGGGTCGGGCCGGGCCTAGTCAAAGTCAAAAAAATTTAGGGCCGGGTAGGGTAGGGCCGAGGCTTAAATATGCTAACCCTTACCCTCCCGAAAAGCCCGAGTCACTAGGGCCAAAAGGGCCGGGTAGGGCCTGCCTTCCAAATAGGGCCAAATAGGGCCTAAAAGGGCTTTAATTTGTTTAACAAAAAGAAATACATTATTCTTTTTTCCTTAAAATGTGGCTCGATGGTCATATAGACAATATAAGACTCATTGTTTTTTGTTGATCATATTTAATATATATATATATATATATATATATTGAGATTAACTTATAAGTTATAACATTTATAAATGGGAAATATTAGTTAATTAGGTTATATTTAATTAACTATCTCTCTAAATCACTAAATAAATTTTTATTTAACAAAGGAAACAAGAATTAAAGAAAATAAAGCTTAGGAAATCAATTAGCAAAAAAGAAATAAGTTGTATGCTATAGAAAAAAGAGAAATTTATTTTTAAAATAGAAAAAATAGAAAATATTAGGGCTTAAACGGGCGGGTCTAGAGGGCCGGGCCGGGCTTGGCTCTAACGGGCTCAAACGGGTAGGGCCGAAGGGCCGAGCCGGGTTTCAATTACATGGCCCTTACCCTACCCTATTTGAGAAAGGGTCGGGCCGGCCCGCCCTAATGCAAGGGCTGGGTAGGGCTTCGGCCCTATGGGCCGGGTGTGCTTAGGGCTGAAGGGCCAAATGATGACCCCTAGACCCGGCCTTGGTAGACAAAATGAGAAACTTGCCAGTCTGTTGCATCAGTCAAATATTTCGAGACTAAATTACGGATGAAGAACCGGAAGAAGGACAAGTCTTATATAATGTGGAAGTGCAAGGCTTGTTACAAATTGACTTGACCTGGCTAGCTAGCTTCCATGGAGCTTTTACTAGCAATTACGAAGATTTCATCTTTTTATATACTAGTTGTCTAGTTGATGCATGTCTCAATTAGTAGCTAGTTAGTTTTCTCTTATATATATATATATATATATATATACACATCCAGTTAGTTTTCTAGTTTTAGACAGTCTCATAAGAGGTGCTAAATTTGAAAGGGTACCTTGATCACCTTACTTGGTCTATTTTCTTCATAAAAAGAAGATTTATAAGGTAGTTGACCAATCTCATTTGGGAGATTTGGAGGCTTAACCCAAAAATTTAAATAGTTTTTATAATTTTAAGGTGTTAGTTAATACCAGCTCAAACACTTTTTGTCACGCCACTTCTTCCCTCAATTTAAGTTTATTAATAATAAGAACTTGATGTGATTTTTTTTCCCAATGGTGAATATTTGACTAGAGCTTGCATGGCAAGAAATATGGAAGAAGAAGAGTGCAAAAATACCAAAACAAGATGTTCAACGAATTACCTAAAAAATCTATACTAGGGCGAATGGTCAATCCAGCTATAAGTGACTCGTCAAAAAATTGATCAGTCAATTGGAGATAGACACTTTCCGTAGCCCGCGATTTCTGTCGGAGCTCCGGTGACTAATATGCTATGGCGGCTGCAAGTTAGAGGTGAAGAAGAAGCTTTGATTAGGGTTTGGATTTTTTTGGGCTGTTGGGGCCTTTAAGTTTTAGTTTGGTTTTTAGTTATTATCTTACTCATGTCTTTATTCTTATGAATTTCTGACTTTGAGGGGTATGTTGCCTGCCCTTAGCTTTGTTTGGGCCTCGTCTACATAGCAATGGGATAGTTAAGTTGCTTTCTCCTATTATTGTCGTATTTGTTTAGTCCAACGATCGTTAGCTACCAAACGTCCAAACCTAACCCTCACAAAACGATGGAATTAGAGACAAAAGCCAACTAATATAACCAAACTGAGGCTTATTTAATAATAACATGATGAATGAATATTGTAGCCTGCAAATGCTGGACGAGAAAGTGGTTAGGTGAGCAGAAAGAGAAGCATTCCCAGGCATTGGCATTCATATTCTGCCAATATAATAGCCCACATTGTATTAATTTCTGGTAAATTATTGCCGACAATGGTTTAACTATTCTTAGTGCCCCACTAAAGTACAGTTTTATTATGAAACAGAGTTGAGTTGCTTCCCAATTCCAGGATGCATGATGACTCAGTAAGGCAGGCTTAAATATCATATCCATAAATCCAAATTCCTATAATTAAGCAAATAAACTCTACTGAATCTGTTCATGCTGTTATACAGTGCCTTTTGTTTAATTGTCTAATTAGTCAAGTTATAACAACTAACAGGATAGGGTTAGTAATCATTAACATTTTGATCTTTTCTATACTACTTTTGCGGTGAATCTTTAACAATTTCAATTCAAAAGAAATATTGTCAGGAAGCTGAAAAAAGTCAAAAACAAAGTCACATTTTCCACATCCAAGAGACAAACACCATGTGCTTGACTGCATCGATTTGTAGCACCAAGATAAATCCTGCATAGGTTTTCTCAAGGGGATTTCTCAAGTCATGCCATCTTTTTGGCTGATAATCTCAACTGGGGGTTAGTTTTAATCAGAGGTTCTGTTTCTTCAAAGTTTATGTTTACTGATCAAGAATTGTATAACATAAGCTGGGAAGCTTGGTTCTTTAATGGAATTCTAACATAGGTATGGTTTAAGACAGTCCTCCATACAACTATGTATAATATATTCCCAATTCTTTTTATAGTTGAGACAAATGCAAGATATTCTATTTGTTAAAACTTTAATACAGTTAACTCTGTCAACACTTAAACCGCATGGAATTGTGCTAGAAAAAAAAAATCACAAAAAATGACAGAGAAAAACTCCTAAAAATACAACTTAAGATGTTGATCAAGTAAATTGTTGAAGTAGAGATGCCGAAACATAAATAATTGAATCCAGACTGTTTCGATAGACAAAATTGGGGGATACATTGAATTTTATTTGTTGAAAATTTGTGCATATTTACCGAGTAGGACTAATTTTTTTTAGGACTCGACTGACCAATGTTCGGTTCAGATTTTAGTCATTTTATAAGAGATGGTAGGGATGAAATCAGGAAAAAGATAATGGTATATTTTTTTTTTGACTTCTCAAAGAAGATTAGATCGGCAAGTCTTTGTTTTCATCTTCAAATATATGGAAGCATATCATCATTTTCACTCTTCATAATATTTGCAGACCGTTCAGAAAGATTTTACAATCACAACTAAGTAAAAAAAAAAAAAAATGTAAAACGGCAATGACTCATCATTATAACGAATTTAACACTTCGTTGTTCATCATAGCGAATTTGACACTTACCTATTTTAAAGTGTAGTGTAAGTATTAATATGTGATCGAGTATGAAATGCCAAAATGGGTATCTTATTAAAAAAGAAAAAAATTATAGAACAAAAGAAAAAGTTTTAGTTGGATTAGACATGTGTTAGGAAGAGAATGCCAGCAAAGCAAAGTTCCTTTTCTCTTACGCCAATAACTGCAATTTACTGAGGATTCCTTTCTTTCTTTATTTCTTTCTTTCTCAGCTCTCACATCCCCCCTTAATAAATCTAATCTTCCATCTAATAAAAACAGCATCTTCTGAGTGGCTGTGGCACCAAAAGGATTTAACTTTGTTAAATTAGGGTTCTTATTATTATTATTATACTATCCTTGTCTACAATTTCATCATTGCAACACAGTCTCTCAGATTTCAGAACCCAAAAAGAATCTGATTCCACAGACTTTAATTCCCTCCGGAAGCTTCACATTTCCCTTCTCTGCCTGCAACTGTTTCTGCATGTATGTATATATGACCGTCCTTAACCAGAAAACAATTAAAAATCAGCGTTCCTCTTATTAGTGTTCATTTTCTCTTTTTCGATTGATTGTTTTTTTTATGTTGAATTTTTTTTTATTGTGGGGATTTGGGGTTATCTACAAGGTAAAGCACGGATTTTTGGTTGTTTTGGATTGATTCGTTGATGGGTTTTTCTGGGTTTTTGATTTGTTATTAGTAGCTGAAGTATTGGTGTCTGATGTGGTACTTTTTCAGGAGGATCTGATGCTACAGTTTGCAGTTCTGGATCGATTCCTTGATGGGTTTTTCTTGTATGATTATTTGTAGTTAGGCCCAGAAAGATCCTGATTGAAATTCATTTTTCCATTTTTTATTTGGGGGATTTAGCTTCTGAATTACAGAGCTTCAGATTGATTGGATTTTGGTATTAGTTACAGCTTTAAGTTTTAGACTTGCTGAGCTGTTGTGGGAAAATGGAGGGTCAGGTATTATTTGGTGATGAGATTCCTGTGAATTTGCCTAGAGAGGAAGACGAAGAAGAGTTTCGAAGTTGTTGCGAAGATGATGAGGTTTGGAAGGAGAACGATGAACCTGTGAAGGTGGAGTCAAAAGATGATCTTGATGAGTTTTCGGTGAAGATGTTCTTCAAGGGCATTTCTGTAACTGGGTTTGGGGACTCCAGTGTTGGGCTTTCTGGTATTGGAGTAGTTATGGAAAGAGCAGCCAATGTTCCTGTAATTCAGGTGCAGAAAAAGCTTGATTTTTATGTGGAGGAGCCTGTGGCTGACTATCTAGCTCTGATGGATGGTTTAGTGGAAGCTTTGCAGAATAATGTTCGCCGGGTGTACGCATTCACAGATTCTGAGCTTCTCTATGACCAGGTGAGTCCTTCATTGTTAAGGAGTTATGTATGTTCAGTCATTTTTTGGTTCCTTTTGTGGAATTTGAAGCCAAGAGTTTTCCCATTTTTTTTTATCTTACAGCTACATAAGTTTCTTTTCTATCTTGGATTACTTTGGAATGTAATTTTGGAATTTTTCAATGACCGTCGGTCCACACATTTTTCAAAAGTTTAATGCCAAATTACCTATTGCAATTTCAGTAATGTCACTTCTTGAGTCCATTAATTAAAGAAATGAAGAGTTTACTTCTTATCAGTTTGTTATCCTTTTCATACTTGTTTAACAGCAGAAACTTTTATAGGTAGAAATGATAGGTAATACCTTTTTCTTTACCAAAGGGCATTTGAGTGATTGCTTCTGATGATTAGTACACCTTTCTTCATTTGAGTTATAGCGCCAACATTATTCAAATCATCTTATTGCTTGTCAAGTTTTCTTTAGTGGCTTGAGTTTTTGACAGGTATCAAATGAGGAGAAACTTGATATTCCCCTCCTTGTAGCACTGAGGGAAAGGATCCTAGAACATGCCGGTAATCTTGAAGCTTTTGTTCTGAAACTTGTCCCTACTGTAGATCTTGATCGACCATCAAAATTAGCCCAAGTGGCAATCGGAGTTGTCTCTTTTCCTGCTAAGGGCGTTGAATCTCTTGAATACTGTTCCATCTGTTGTGATGATAAACCATCAATAATGATGATCACTATGAAGTGTTCTCATGAGTTCTGTTCGCATTGCATGAGGACATATGTTGATGGGAAGATACAAGCCTCTCAAGTCCCCATCAGGTGCCCTCAGCTCAGATGCAAGTATTACATCTCCACTGCTGAATGCAAATCTTTTCTTCCACTCACTTCTTTCGAGTCATTGGAAAAAGCCCTTGAGGAAGCAAATATTCTACATTCGGATAGATTTTACTGCCCATTTCCAAATTGTTCTGTCCTGCTTGATCGTTCTGAATGCTCTTCAGCTAGTGAAAGTTCATCAATTCAGTCAGATAACAGCTGCATGGAATGCCCAGTTTGCAAGAGGTTCATCTGTGTAGATTGTGGGGTTCCTTGGCATTCTTCTATGAGTTGTGAGGAGTTCCAAAACCTCCCACTGGAAGAGAGAGATTCTGCAGATATTACCTTACATCGCCTGGCCCAAAATAAAAGCTGGAGGCGTTGCCAGCAGTGCCGTAGGATGATTGAGCTTACTCAAGGTTGCTACCACATGACATGCTGGTAAGATCACTATCTTTTACATACGAAGATTTCTTTAAAAAAACTGATTTATTGAATTCAGATTCAGAGATCGGGACAGTTAAGTTAGTCCAGTAATGAATCATTCTCTAACTGAGCAA
>BDJD01003624.1:57191-181221 GCA_002564525.1 Rosa multiflora | reverse complement strand
TCTCTTCTATGTTTCTAAGATCAAAGTTACTAAAATTTTCCTATTAATCGAAGGGTTGATCTCCAAAATGGTATCCTGAACCGCCAAGGAAACCCTATGACTGACAGTATTGCAGCTCCTTCACCTCACACCTCTGTTATGGTTGCACTGCATACCAAATTATTACCACCCCTCTGAATCGAGCATCATTCAACAAAGAAGTTGTCTGTTTCAAGCAAAATACATTGATCAATAACTATAAATATTATGCAACCAAAGCAAAATGCATGCCACAATATGAATAATTAATTAATTACCTAGGTGATGATATAGTCTTGCAGGGTATCCATTATCACGGAAAATATTGAATTCTTCCAACCACATGCCCTCATTTATATCATCTATCTCAACATATGCTAGGTAAAAGTTCACCACACCAGCGGCATCAACTGCATCCAATATTAGTTCATACATACATCTATGATGATACAGCGGCTTCATCCAGGTTCTCTGCACTCTCACAAGTTGCAGTTGGGTTTTCTAGAAGAGGATTATCAACCCAAACCAAGCACTTAATCAGATAATTAGATAGATGTAAACGATATTTATGCTTTGTTTCACGCCCATAACCACTTAGTAAGAAAGAAATGTACAGTAAAAAGCATGCATTGCATTAGTAATCTGAAACTTTGACAGTATAATATACATCCAAGACTATAGGGGATATGGAAGTCAGTTTGCACAAACATATAGACCTCCCAAGTATTTTGAAATTTTAAATCCTATTTTCTCTTTTGTAAAACTGAAAATTCATCCGAATTCAACAAACATAGTACCTGAATTGCATTTGCATTTTCAATGACCAACACTTGGTCATAAGCCACCAAAGTATGGCAACTTTTTCAAAGACTCTTATAGAAAAGTTATGCAATATTTTGGTAGGCAAGCAAAAATGATGCAAGATCGGTCGCCTTCACAGTTCACACTGAGGCCGGCTAAGGGTAAAATCAGATATGTGTGACAATTCGAAGGTAAAATCATGTAGTCTTTCACATAAGGGCTAACTAGTGAATTAGCGCATGTTATGAGTTCATGTATACCTTTCGCTTGTTGAACTCTTCCACAGCAAAACGGGCAGGTCCTATTCCCCCTAAATCCATAGGATAATCAATCCCCTGTTCATATAATAAGAGAGTCAAGGGATACTGCATTCAGTAAGTAACAACAGGGAGTCCAAAATCATATACCCTATTAACAGTCATTGGAATTCGAACCCCATTTTCATCATAACACCCCATTTCAAACAGATAAGAAGTAAGACGATCATCCCTCGAAGGCGCATCCTTATTTTTGTTACTGTGATTGGGGTTGTGGTTGATAGCTTCAAATCTCCCAATCCTCAAAACTAGACGTCCATTTTTGTGAATACATTTACTACTAGTCATAGTACTCGCCATCTTTCCAAGCACAGAACGAAGAGCCATAGTCTCTAAATTGCGCAGCACCGAATTAGTAATAAAGACTTAATTAGTTAATCACCAAAAAAGAATGGCTTTCTTCTTACCTTGAAATGTAGAACAGCTTGAAATTTAGAACAGAGAATAGCAGAGGAATCCGCCAAGGTTTAAGTTGCCAATTGAACCCTAATTTGACCAAAAATTTTGGCAATTGCAGAAACTTTTATTTTTATGAATCTCGAATAATATGATAAATGCCACGTCATTTATTTAGCAATTGCGAGATTAAATGTAGCTCGAGAAGCATTACGAAAATCAGACATCCGGTTCTGGAAAGAAACTGGGCCTCCTTGGCTCAATGAAGTTGTACTAGAAGAATCGTCGATTAGATGATTAGGGGCGTGGTACTAGTTTTTACTTGCTTCTTGTTGAAGTAGGGTTTTTAATGAAGCCACAATTTGCCCTTTATTTGTATTGTTCATCAGTATTATCAATGAAATGCTATTTCTAATAAAAAAAAAGAGTAAATTTTATTTATTTATTTATTTATTTTAGAAGAAAATATATTAAAAGGGAAGTTCTATGCATACCTCCTAAAATGGTATTTGAACCTTCAACTATTTTTGGAAGTTTTAAATCCAACTTTGCCCTTCTAAAAAAATGAACAAAATGAAAGATAAAAAAAATTAAATAAAATTCTCCCTCCTTCCCCTTCCCTCATTCTCTTACGGCCATACATGAGGATTATCGGGCAACTTTGATTAAGGTAGAATGTTAAAAATTGCAAAATGGAATAAAGGACAAATTAAAAATATAGAGAAGAAGAATTGAGAAAATATTGATCGGAAAACAATTTCTATTGCCTATTCTTTTTGTTTCTTTCTAGTTTGGCTTAGTTGCTTCACTTCATAGCGTTGACGTCAATTGTTATCTTGGTCTCTTTTTATGGTTTTTTTTTTGTTTCAGTAAATATTGCTAGCTTGATTGAGTTCAGGGAAATTGATTTTGATAATAGTCCTCCTGTGGTATTGTAAATTGTATAATTTATTAAGAAATGGAAGGAGGTTCATAAGAATATCCAAGAGATTCCAAGCTTACAAGGTGAATGGTGTTAAATCACGGCTATGAATTGAGTTGTAACTGTCGAAAAAAAAGATATTACTAGTAGATTCGTATTCGAAAAAATTGTGTGGATACAAAAAATGGCAAGATTAGAAGTTTTGTGCAAATTTTAGAAGGGGAGATCCAAATACCAACTTAAAAGGTATGAGTAGAAGCTCCCATATTAAAATAATATTGAGTGAAAAACATCAAACTGATCGAGTTGTACCACATTTTGAGTTTCTCAATTGAACATTATGAAGAATGATCCATGAAAAGAAGAGGTACTGTAAGTCACTTGTGGTTCTTTTTTTTTTTTTTTATCAAGAAGAAACTTCATACTTAACTTGCACTACAATTAAAACACAGGCACACCACTTTGTCAACACTAACTCGCCACCCAGAGTCCTCCTGACCTGCCTTTGATCGACCAAGTCTACACTAGTTGTGACTTCGAACCCGACCAATCAGAAATGCCGGACAGTCAAACTTGAGACTAAATTAAACCTAAAACCATGGCCACCTTAATGTCAACACCGTCAATCCGCAAAAGCTCCAAATCGCCATCACCTCCGACTCGAGATCAAACAGGAACAATCCCACTAGAAGGCCAAGGATGATTGTCTATGCCAGTATGCCATCGCCAGACAATGTCGCAACCGCTGCTGACCTAACTCCAGAACAGGAACGACCTCTAGACCGCTGAATAGAAGATTGTCAATGCCAAAATTGTAGTGCACCCGACCCGACCCAACAACTAAAGCATAAAACAAAACCTAGAAAGTAATTTATTGCTGAAAAACAAACCAAAAGAAACTAAATCCGACTAACCAACTGCAAGGAATAATTAACAGCAAAATGCCACTAATTATTAGATAGAAAAATAAAACAAAACCAGAAAATAAAAAAGGACCCCATGGACCACATCCAAGCCCAATTACTACTGCAGACAGCAAGAGAAGCACACCATCCCACATTCCAGGCCCAAAGGTGTCCCGGCAACCCTACCACCACTTCCACCGCCGCCATCACACTACCGCTACCCGCGCGCCAGCCAAAGCCGCAACCCACCTCCATCCAAGTACGCAACAACCATGGCCAACACCCACCTGAACTCGTTAAACCCGCAACCCATTTCCATCCCAACTCTCCAACCCGTTGAAGATCCTGCAAACCTCCAATCCCGCCATCCAAATCGCAAACCACACCACCACGATTGGAGGCTTTCAGCCGTGCATGGATGTGGACCCGCGAAATCCGATTGAACCAATCGCCGGCTGCTGGAGCCTGTTTTCTTGTGAACTAGCACGATGTGTCGACCACCACCATCCGAGAAGAAATCGAAGCCAAAGCCCGCCATGAGGAACCCACGATCCCAAGAAGGGAAAAGACCCGTCCGGCTGCCCTCGCCACACGCAGATGAGGCCAGAAGCCTACGCCAACGCAGGAGGAGCCGCCAGACGAGAAGAGAAACTGACGTCTGGAAAAACCTAGTTTTTTGACGAGCGCGTGCAGCGCGTAGAGAGAGAAGTAGTCACTTGTGGTTCTTGAACATGTAAGTTCTATTAATAGATACTAGACTCCAAACACACCCTATGGATGTGGATATTTACATGGGAAGTTATTCCACAAAATGTGGAGAAAATTGCTGCAAACATTTTTTTTTTAAATTTTCTTTTATTTTTCTTTTATTTGTGAATTGACCATTTTGTCTTTCTCAAATATTTGAGTTCAAATGTTTTTTAATATTTGAGGGATATTTTGGTAAAAAATTTCAATTTTGGAGAGCAAGCTCTCTTCTCTTAATAATAGTATAGATATATTTTAATCGAAACAAAATTATTCCATTTCGTTTTTTAATTATTAGTTTGGTCTGGATTTTAGGGTTTAGGGTTTATATCCATATTGTTCTATACTTCTAATATTATGTCAGTTCCACGAGTAGGCACTGACAAAAAGTGTAGGAGGGCAGCATGGCAACGGCTATTCGATCTATGCTTGGAAATTTTGGGACTAGAAGATCCGTAGCAAACATGGTCATGCCTTTCGAAATCAGAACCCTAAATTTTAATCATGATCAGGAGGTGTTTCCAGTTTCGATGCCTCATCTAAATTTGGGCTATTCCTCTCGTCACCCTCTTCATTTTCTTTCTGCGTTACACCGTCCGTGCATTCAAAGGCGGCCTAAGAAAGTGAAACCTGACCACCAAGTATGTGAAACTGGCCGGAAAGCCGGAACTGACCTAGCTAGCTCAATGCCTTAATATTGTTCTCTTTTTTTCTTTTCTTTTTTACTGTTTACTGGGTCTGTTTGAAGGAGAAATTTTCTTCTTTACTTTCCGGTTTTCTTCTTTGAAACAGGACATTCCAGAAATGTTATTTCTCGGAGCAAGTCCTATTGCTGCCTCATCCAGATATTGCATTAGAGTTGTGATTTATGCACATTTCGCTTTGGAAGAGTTCAACAAGCACAAGGTCTGAACTGATCATAAGTTTCTCAACGTACTCCTATATAAAGACCTGTTATATATATAATCTTCTATATGTTATATTAGCTAGCTCTTTAGATGTGTTATGTTTAATTATCATGCGTAATTTGTCAATTGGTATGAAGATAGTGGTCACATAATTGTAGTGTCTCGAATAATGTCTATATGTATTCACGGCTCGAACTTGATCCATTATTGATTTCTGCATTAGATGCACATTTACTTTCGTGTGCCACTTGAGTTGATGTCGAACCCTAATGTTCTGGCTTGTGTCCTTTTAGAATTCCCAACTGCAATTTGTAAGAGTGGTAAAGGCATACAACCAGGTGTTTGGTGGTTGGACGGTTCGTTTGCTAACCTTGGAGGCAATTGATCCTGAGAATGTGATCCAGATTTACCAAGCAATAGTTAAGGAGCATTGCACTGGCAACCCTCCAGTGCAGCTCGAATTGTTTGGTCTTGTTGCTGATAATGGCAATGGGAGTTTGTTGAAACTTATTGACAACAGGCATTCAGGCCGAGGAGGACCAGTTGATAATCCGCGTAAGTCATGTAACTCTTTCATACCGTATTACTGTAATTGATATTATGCTTGATGGTTCTGATCTATATTTACAACAACAACAAAAATGTCCTCTCTTAAAAAGATCTACATACTTCTTTTAAACGCATTGAGGGGCCGGATGTTTACTTGATTGTCTACAATACCATAATAGGTGTTGGGCGAGAGATCTTAATGGTTCAAAAGACAAAGAGATATCCTCTGGAGGATGAGATACGAAGGACCCTGCAAATCTTGCCCCTTAAATAATTTATATTGGGCACATTTGATATCTTTGTTAATTACCATTGACTTATAATGATTCTGTTCTGTTTAATAGGTACAGGAAATTGTCTGTTCTCCTTTCTCAAAATTGTCTGCTCTCCTTTCTCATTATCTTGATCATTAATGATGATACCATTTAAGTAGTTAACTAATATATCAGTGTTACTTATACTCTGATCCTCACCAAACATGCCCAGCCTGCTTTTCAAGTAGTGTCCTTTATCATGCAAGTAAATCTAACTGAGCCATCCAAAGCAAACACAGTAACTGATCTAGCCTTGACAAGGATTTATTATAAGATGGAGAGATTGAAGTAACTATATATATATATATACACACCTGCAAATATTAAAATCTTCCATTACTTGTCATACTGCGAGTTGTAGGTTCTTGAAGTGATATACATGCTATTAATTTCTTGGCCGGGTTATCAGTGATGGTGGACTAAAACTAAAAGTGATGATAAGAAGAATCAATGGTGTCGGCTGACTGGTTCTTTTGGGTCGCTAATTGATTCCCCCTTTTTTCCCCAAGTTTCAGTTTAGGGTTCCATTCGGGATTTTATGAACAAACCTAAATTCCAGTGACTGATTTCCCTGTTTAATTAATATACTGCTCCTAACTATAGAGGCAAAGGAGTAGGTGTGTGAGACTGACCGTGTACTCCCTGGGCATGATCTGGAATCGTTTGTACCTATATATAGTTATTTTGGTTTCTATAGTTTAAGAGAAGCCAGTGATTTATGCCTTCATGGTTCTCTTCCTAGAAACATTCACTAGCTAGTGACGAAACACTACGGCACATTGGGAGGGTCTGCAACTGGAAGCTACCCTATGAAGAGAAATCCCAAATGCTAGCTGGTCTCCACCTCGTACTGTTCTTATAAAGAGCAACTGCTCATTCACATGGACTGTTATTGATAGGAATAGATGCTGATGAAGTTCGGGATTGCTAATGGGTGCTTTGGCCAAAGAAGAAGCTTGCGATATCTACACTTCAGCTTTTAGTGATCGAGGCAGTTCCTCAATTCGTTTGTCATTGATGGTTACCTTTTTCCTTTGATGATTGATTGAATCGGGTTGCCTAACCTTGTCATGTTGCCTAGAAGCGGTATATCTTAGGACTTAGGACGTACTTCTGAGGAACCTTATCTAGCAGTGGAGGCTAGGGCATGTGATGTGGAGGAAATATTGCGAAATGCTAGGTGGAGGAATTGGCATTGAGATTTGTTGGGAATATATACATGCCACATAGGAAAAATGGGACCGCCTATGGGTTTATAAGGGTTTGGGCTACTCCATCCATTGCCAATTGGTTTTGGATGTGAACTCCAGATTACTTTATCAAGATTGCTTTCATTCCACGACATAAGGTGATATAGATTTTTTTTATTTTTTTTATTTTTTATTTTTTTACGAAAAGACTATAATTTAGAGATGGAAGCCTCTCGGGCATCCATAGTTTACAAAATCAAACAATAAGACTCTTGAAGCCTTCATAGGGACTCTGTTTGTCCACACACTTCCACTAGTACAATTGTGGCCTAGATTAGCTAAGGCATCAGCTACAAAGTTTGATTCCCAGAAGATATGTCGAAAGGAAATTGAGTTCAAACTTGTAGCTATGGCTTGGATATCTTGAATAATTTTGATTAAGCGCCAGGGTGGGTGTATAACTTGATTGATGACATCAATGACAAGTTTGGAGTCGCCCTCAACTTCAACACTGTTGTGTCCTCGTTCTAAAGCACAGACGAGTCTGTTACGTAGAGCAATAGCATATGCTAAAGGAACTGTAGTAGTACCAACTTGTTCAGAAGCTGCTACCAGGGGCTTACCATGAACATCACGTATAACAAAGCCTCTTGCAGTGAAATTTCCATTTACTGATCTATCAAAGTTGAGTTTAACTGCACAAGCAGAAAGAACTGTCTACCTAATGGTGGTTAGTTGATTGGGTGCCTTTAATGAATTGCAGTGAACAGATCGTTGTAAAATCTTGCACTTATTAGTTTATTTACTATGATTTCTTAATTTTCGAAGAATTATTTAATGGTAATAGCCTGTCATACAATAAATAAACTTAAAAGGGACATATTTGTCAAATGTATAAAAGACATATTTTCACCCATCAATAAATCGTCAACAGAAGCCACTAAAACACTAAATAAAATCTAGGAGAGTATTTCTCTCAACCTAGTCTTCTACGGCACCCTAGCCTCCTTACGCTAGAGGCCTCTTGTAATCGCTTCATCCTCTCCATGGCCTCCATAGATGCCGTCACAACAATCTTTGCTGCTCCTCTTGCTCTCGCAGCGGGTGGTAGCGCCCCAGATCTGGGACTTTGTGTTAATCTTTGTCTAATCTTTGTAGCCGAGCTAGTACTATTTAAGGTTGTAAAAGAACATATCCTTCATAATAAGATAATTCTTATTTTGGGTTCTCAAGAGTAACCCGCAGTGTTTTTAATCTCATGGTTGAGGTTTTCACTGCGTAACAAAAAATCTGATGTTCTGTTTGTCATTCTTGGTTTCTGCCCAGTAAAGGTTGATACGTGCCTTGCAATCCCCGTTTTCCAGAAAACACCTTCTATCCTTGTATTTTCAATCCTTCCTCTCCATACTCGCATATTGTTACCTGAAATTGACTCCTCCAATCTAATGTGTCCAACTTGGGTTCTCCAATTTCAGGAGGCCTCTCATTATGGGTATCCATTAAGTAAACCAACCCAACAATCTGCGTCACAAAGCAACACAAGTTTGAAAAGTTTCAATGGAAAGTGAATAACTACTAAGATTTGATATTATTGTGTCAAGTTGACAAAGAAAAGTGTGCTTCGATACAAACTGAGGCCTAAGAGGAATGTCACAATTCAGTCATTCCTAGTAACGATAGTTCTGGTGCGGAGCATAATCATTGTTTACTACAATCTATCTGTACGGTTATACTGTTAATTAATGTATACATAATTCCAGTACAATGCATCAATACATACAGTCAGAATTTATCTCCAAAAGGATACGAGTACCGTGTTTGCATATAGCTCTATAGTACTTCAATATCCAGAACTATTACAAACCGCAGAGGATTTGTTTCGTGCTATTAGATAATAATTACTCCAGTTTCAGAAGCTCCGAGGTTTCTGCTTATTTCACAAGCACCGTAATGTCATCAACTTCAAATAGGACAAGTTATAGAACTTGATACTCTATTTCAAAAGCAAGGACACGATGCCGTTTCAGGTTGGAGGGGGGACTGGTTGCAACTTCCATGCCTTCAATGGTAAGTATCTTCAGAGCAATAGTTCGTAGATAATCTGACTGGAAAAAGAGATTCGCACCAAACTAAGGTTGTATATGAAGCTACAATACATCTTCAATACAAAGAGAGTTGAAAAATAAACAGTAGCACAACATATCGTAATGTATAAGTAGCACACAATTATTAGGACCCCAAGAGTTATGGAAGTACCTGGCTTGATGCAGTAGCATACACCTTAAACCTTAAACCAATTCTCTTCTGTTTAGCTCTAATGTCCATAGCAGAACATAAGGCATAAGCAGTGGATAACAATTTGTAGTCTCAGAAAAAGGGCAATCACATCATATCCCTCAAATTGTACTCTTTCAGTTAGTATTTTCAATACATCCACTTGAATATGAATCATCTGAGTTTATTCTACAACCACTCATTTTCTGCTATATATCCATTTTATCGCTCAAGCTGCACTCTTTTAGTTAGTGCCTCTTTAATTGAAACCAATTGAGATTTCCCTGTTCAACAAAGTAATGACCCAACTATCTCTAATATAAAAAGCTACTGAAATGGATCGATCTTCTACTAGTACTGGGTGCTTCCCACATAAACACTCTTATGGCATGAAAAAATGAACATGCTTTTAGAATAACAGATCCATTGAAAACCTAGTTTGCCATTATCCTTGAAATAAAGAGAGTTGAAAATTACAAAAAATAAAAATAAAAATAAAAAATGAAAAAAACAATACAAGTGTAATGTATATGTGCACAAGAGTATGTTTAACATGAAAGTTTAGCATCTCAAGAGCTATGCAGCAATATGTCTTTTTCTCAAACCTCATAACTATTTCCTCTAGTTTCGTCTAATTCCTCTTGATATCAAAGAAACTGAGAAGCTTAATCATTACATGCAATACGTTAATGATAAAAAAGGCATAGAGATTCTTAACAACAACATTGAATTCTTAGGGGGGTGTATTGTATATGGAATTAGTGGAACTTTTAAAGAAATCTATGGAATTTAAAAGCCTGGGTGTATTTAATATAGACTTTTAGCATGAAAGTCTTGAGGTATTCAATTATGATTTTTGAAGGGGATCTTGAACAAAAGTCTTAAAATGAGCCAAAGTTATTCCACTTACCATAACATCAGATTTTTATTCCCACATACATAATTTAATAGAAAATAACCATTTTACCCTCAACCCAATTAAACAATTACAAACCACTCAACACCAGTCTCTCTCTTATCCCGATCTCTCTCTCCTCTCTCTCTGCCCCTCCCTCTCTCCCTACTGACCTCCGGCTCTGGCGCACGACCCAAGCTTTCTCTCCCCTCTGGCTTCGGCTTCGGCTCCGGCGCTGGACCCAAGCCATCTCCCTTTCCTACAAACTCGGGCCGCCCACCACGGCGTTGTCACCAGAGGAATCGACCTTGACTACTCGATCTAGATTGGAGTCGACCTCGATGACTGGCTACTCGATCCAATTTTTTGTTTTTATAATCTTTTATGATATCTACGCTTTTTGATACTTAATAGATTCATTGTAGTTATTGAATGTGATTTTTTTAATTTTGCAATTGTGATACTTCAATCCCTAATAGCAAAAAAAATGATTTATGAAACCCTAAATCAATATACAATACACTAATTCCATATACAATATACTCCCTCTAAGAAATAAGGAAAATAAGTTTAGAGAGACAAAAAAAAAAAAAAAAAAAAATTTTTTTTGTCCTTTTCTTTGGACTAATTTAGTAGAGAACTTTTTGGTCAGAGGGTAGTAGGGCCACGTGGTTTGAACAAACCCACCCACAGAACTTTCTTTAGAGGAGAAGTACGACCGGCTAAACTGAACTGGTGAACTGAATATGTCAACCTGTTCGATTCTGATCTTTGTATTCTAGCGAAGAGGAAAAAAAAAAAAGAAAAAAAAAAGCAAAAAAAAAAGGAGGAAGCATATTGGATTATCATCAAGAAACGAAGGGTAAATCTCCTCTCCCTATCCAATCCAATCAATTTTGTCCATGAGAATCTGATGCTGTTGTTAAAGTTTATATCTTTTTGGCTAAATTACCAGAAAAGCAGGCAGGTCACTTTAGATCTGAGAGTTCTGCCAAGCAAAGGCAGGGTCTTTGATTTGACTTTTGTAATTCTTTCTTTGATAGTTTATATCTTCTGGCTAAATTACCAGAAGAGATGGTTACGTTTAGATCAGAGAGTTCTGCCAAAGCACAACTCCTGCCTCTGATTTGATTTTTGTAGTTCTTTTACCGTGATTTTGTCCTTCAGTCACTCGTCTAGAAGTTGGCCCTGCCTCTCTCTCTTTCATATCTATTCAAGGCTTCTTCATCGATTGGATATCAGATTCAAGACTCAAAATTTGGCCTATCTTAGGTGTTCAGTATTTTCAGATTTATTAGATCTCATGCCTATGTTCTTCAGCATCTTCATTTTATGATTTCAAAAAATTATTTGGTAAATTGTTAGCTGCTAAGGATGCTACTTACTTCAAGCATCCACCTTTTTGCCCATAGATTGTGGGTAATGTCAATTCCTTGATAAGTATGCCTACCAGTTACTTTTCCCTACTTATTCTGTTGGCAGACCCTAGGCAAATCTAAGTAAACATTATCATTGAAGAGCTTAGTCCATGATTGTAATGCAACACCCATATGTTGGTTGGAAAAGAAATATCCTCTTTGGAAGCCTAAGGCTAAGCCCACCTCTTTTTGGCCCAAGGGAAAGTCTTCATGGTAGTTTAAGGGTCTTGACAGTTTAATTTTCTGTTTTATGAAGAATAATTATGAGTCTAGTGCTTTTAAGAGTTTATTAAAATCTTAGGGTGAGTACTCAAGGGTCTTGAGTGTGTCTTTATGTCTATTTAAGTCTTTAAGTATGAAGTCTTTAATATAGTCGTCTGGTGTTCTAGGAGCCTAATGGTTATGTTTGAAGCCTTTAAATAGGGCTACCCATTGTAAACCCAAATCAGATTGGAATGAAATAAAATTGAGTTTTATTGAAGGCTTGATGCCTTGATCTCTCTCTCTCCTAACTTTCCTGGTTTTATTTCACCCTTCTACAGCTAAGAACCTACTGTTCCTTCTAAACCATTCTGTTTTCTTAATCTCTCAACACTCCCCAACCCACCTTATTCATACTCTCACCAACTGTTGCTCTTTGCTGCATCAGATTGTAATTTTCGATGTTCTTGTGTTGCGCTTCTCCCTTTTCCAATGGCTGAAGTTGTAAATGTTATTTATTTCCTCTCTAATCTATACATCACACTTCCACAGTTTGAAAATTTGTTTCCCATAAGTTGCATATATAATGTGTGCGTGTGCCCAAGTTAAGTTGCACCGCATTGTTTGATTTTTGATTTGCGCCATTGTTTTTCTTTAATTGATTCGTGCTTACTGATTTCTCTCTATTTATATGGTTCATGTTTTCTGAAGCTTTTCCAACAGAAACTGCTCAACAAGTGTTTTTGATCTATTTTTGGTCATTCCCATACTCAAAGGCACACAATTTAAATGCAATAGATGAAGTAACTCTGAGCATGATGTATTTGCCTAATTTCATGATGTTTCAATTGCGCGCTCCTTATTTATTTTAGGAAACGCTTTTATCCAATTGCCCGCTCTAAAAGGAGGATAAATTTTACGTTGAGCTTGTCAGAGGTAGCTGAGACTCATCACCAATGGCACAGATCCTTTCTTTCCATGCTCTTATATCAGCAGAGAACCACAGGGCCTTCTTTTTCTTCCTCCTCCCAGTCACTCAAGTTGGACGAGAGAACAAAGACATCCATTTCTGCTCCCAGAAAAGGTAAAACCTTTCCTTCCCACATTCATTGAGCTTAGTTGGCTCTCGAAATTCTTTCTTCACTGTTAATGTAGTGAAACTCAGATGAATTTCGTTACACATGAATGGCAGGGTTGATTTTTTTTTTTTTTTTTTAAGATAATGTGACTAAAAGTTTGTTACTTTATAGGTAATTTTTGTCCCTCACGCAAAACCCAGAAGCTGAACTCGGAGGTTTCTTCTCACTGAGGTGGTAATTGTGTGTTTTGGGAATTGTCAATGTGAAATGAAAGTGCTTTTAGGTTTAATGTAAAATGAATTTGGGGCATGTTATCTGCATTGTTTTGCTGGCTTTGAATATTATGATGATAGAGTGGTTTCTTGTTACTGTCACTGAAGGTATGTGATTTTATAGGTCAGTTCAATCTGTCACGCAAAACCCAGAAGCTGAATTCAGAGATTTCTTCTCACAGGGCTGGTAAGTGTGTGTTTGGTTTTTGTTTTCAATAGTTAGCTTGGATGTTTGCTTTATCTGCATATTTGATGGCTTTGGAAGAAACATGAGAAGAGGTGTTTTAATGATAATTGGTATGCAGTCGGGGTGTGGGACTCTGTTGCTTTTGAATTTTGATGGCTTAGTTTCGAATTGCTTTGGCTTGTTCAGTTTCTGTGGTGAGGTTGATGAGAATAGAGATTGGGAGATGCTTTTTGTGATCTTCTCAATGAGAAAGGGAAGGTCTCTGGTGAAAATGAGATGGGATATGTTGGAAGAACTCTCGGGTTTCGCACACGGGATTTTGGAGGGTTGTGATCTTAGACTGTTTAGCTCCCCTCGTATTATCTTTATTATACTTTAAGTTTGTTAGTTACTATAACAAGGTCTACCTGTAAATGGGGTTAGAATTTTGCAGCATAAATGTTTAGGTGAAAATGATATGGATTTTCTCTTCGATTCTTGAAGCTAAAATAGCAGTGAATTCTTGCTTGAATATTTAATTATATTTCCTGTTCGACATCAAGATCTGGAACATGGGAGATCCTAAACATCAAGATCTGGAACATGGGAGATCCTAAACATCTGTAATGCAAAGTTAAATCATTAGCATAATCTAAATATATAGTACTGACTATGTTGAAAATGGTTACCTTTTCCTCAAAGAGAGAGGTGTCCAGGTCAAACCCAAATGCCTCTCTCTCTATATCAAGGTCTCCAGAAATCTTGCCACTTCTGCTTATATATCCACAGCCGTTATATCCCCATATTGCTCCTATTGGGTGCGTAATCTGCCAGCATTTGTCACTTACACCACTTATCACTACTCCCAATCTTCCTTCTCCGACAAACCCACATGATATACAAAAATGAAGGAAATTTTTTCCATAGTTTTTGCACCCTATGTTTTTGCATGTGGCAGTCCTCAAGTGATCCAATTTCCTCAGGTGTGCGAACGTAATGACCTGCCCTTGTGCAGGGTAGTGTCGCAGTACTGGATGTCCTGCAGCACTACCCACAAGTGCGTCTTTCTGTAGGCCTGCTGCTATCTCAGTGCCACCATGATATTCATGGTAGCACTTGATGTAAAATTGGCACCCCTTTTCCTGAAAACATGTGATAGTATTTTAGATCAATAAAACAGAGACTGAAAAGCTACAAAAAAATTTCACATTAGATACAAAAAATTTGAAAGCTACAAACTTTCATCAAAATTCTAAATTCTGTAGTTGGGTTTACAATTTAGCACATCAGAACCTAATTACATACTGAAATGACTCATAACTCGTACACAAATTGAGCAAGAAAGAACACAAATCGGTGTTATACTTACATTAATTGGTTTTGCACAGTTGTTGGGCTAGTCCTGGTATATCATGGCTCCTGATGAAGATAGAAAATCCAGTATGCAACGAATGCAGTTTACGTTCTTGCACCTTCTGATGATGCATTCTGTAGAAAGCTCCACTTCTATGCCTGTGGTTTGCAGTATTTTGTACTCCATCAGGTGAACTACTGCTGCAACCGTTGAATTAGCTGGTGTTCGAGTTCTGTTGTGCAGCTTGTGCTCTATGTCCAGGGGAGGCAGAGTTGAGGATGCCTTTGCAGCAGTGCCAAATCGAAGACGTGGTGAGGATGCCTTTGCAGCAATAGTGGATTGAAGGCTTCCCCGAACGCGAGCCAAAATCCTGAGCATTCTGCATATGGAAGCATGTCATCAATATGCTTCACTGGTTTGTAATTTTTATTCTTTCCGGAGAAATGTATTTTTGGTCTCAGAATTAGTCTGCGTTTGCTTAAATTTGATTGTGCTTTCCACAAACCCCATCAGAATTCCTCAAGATTAGTTAATGCTTTTCCAAAAAAAAAAAAAAACAAACACAAAAAAAAAAAAATCCTACTAGTGCATCATCTTTCGTCTTTTGGTTGATTTGTTCTAATTGAAAAAAAAAAAAAAAACATGTCAATAACATCCACATCCACATCAAGAAAAGACCCGCTAATATCCACATCAAGAAAAGATCATTTTCAAATCTACTGTTCATCAGGCAATCAGGAAAAGATCATCGCAATATCCTTTTCAAATCTACTGTTCATCAACGTTAGACCCATTCGTTTCAAATCTAGAATAAACCAACCGTGCTTGCAAAAACAAACTGGAAAGAAAACTTACTTTGCGCCTTTGCGGCTGAGGGGCTCGACCAACAAGAGGAACAGACCAAGTCGGCTCTTTGGCCCTAGTCTCTTTCTCGAGAGGAAAAGACCACGTCTTTCTATTTCTCCTTCTCCTTATTCTTATATTTTCATTTTCCTCTTTTATTGTTTTTTCTTTTTATTTCCAAGGACAAGCGCTCAAAAAAATTTCATTTCCAACCAACAAATGTCAAAAATGTTTCAAAAAAAGGCTTCTCATCTCATCTGATGATACGGAAACTAGAGTAAAACTACGTCGTTTGAGGTAAATGCTCACCCTTTGTTATGCACAGGGGCGGATCCAAGTGGTGTTGGTTGGGCCAAGCCCCCGAGATTTTTCATATATATAAGTTGGTATATGTATTATTAGCATATTAGGAGGTTTTGCTGCATTGGTTAAGTGCTATGGTTTTTAGAAAGCCCACTCAAGTTCGAATCCTATTGTTGTTGTATTTTCATACCTTTTTTTCCTTTTACTTTATCTTGTCTTTTAAATCGATAGTTGGTTCTAAGTTGGACATTGGGCCTTCTTTGTGTGTGGTTTTGGATTTGTTTGGTCTTTATTTTTTATGTATTTGTATTTTATTTTTAGATTTTTTTTTCTTTTACTTTATCTTGTCTTTTAAATCCATAGTGGGTTCTAAGTTGGACCTTGGGCCTTCTTTGAGTGTTGCATTGGATTTGCTTGGTTTTTACTCTTTAGATTTGTATTTGTATTTGTTTTTTTATTTTATCTTTGGGCTTGCTTTCGAATACAAAAAGAATGTTAGGTCATTTTTTTTTTGAGTGAGTAGGTTGCAAAGATATATGGATTTTGTTTTCATTAAGAGTTCTTAGTTTTCTTTATTTTGGATGTAATCCTAAAAAGTGAGTGTGCTAGATGTGTGTTCTTGTAATATACTCTATATAATAACTCTTTCTAAGGACACTTATAAGTGAGTCACTAGACTCATTACTGTACTACTTTAATAAGATTTTCAACCTCTTTCAGTTACACTTATTCGACTCTTCAAGGCTTAGAGTTGTACCGAAAAAAAAATATTTTGGCCTTCGCCTAAAAAAGAAAAACCCAAATATGTAGCCCTACCCATGTTCGGATCCTGGATCCGCCGGCCCCTGGCTGTGGCTACTTAGATAGTCACACTGCACCAAAGTATCACAGCCCCCATTTCCTCCTTACATTCTTCAATGGGTACTACCTTATGATTGTGGCCATTATTTGACTAGTCTCAATTCATACTTTGTCATTTATCTCATGCATATAAACATAATGTGAACAAATTTTAGAATGACTAAAATCATTGTGCCGACTAAAAGAAGAAATTCATATTACAAGCGAGATTTCCTCTCGAAACCCAACAACTCTCTCCCAAACCCTATCTCTCTAGTCAGCGACTTCTGCCATCCTCGACTCCTCTTCACTGCTCCATGGCTTTAATTGACGCCGTCACTGCCAGCTTTGCTGCCTCTTTGGAGCTGGCTGAACGGGGAAAGATTGGAAGAGGTCTAGTTCGTCGATCTGCTTAATCTTTTCTTCTCAGAAAACCACTCACCTGCAAACTGGTGGACTCTAACGCTTTCAAATCTCAGTTCTTCTGGACTTAGATGGTGGAGAAGGACTTTCGCCTCCAAAAAAAGGCAGACAACAGGTTCCTGTTCTCCTTTGATCTGGTCAGGGATCAGAACAAGGTGCTTAGAGGTGGTGTGTGGTGCTATGATTCCGCTCTGGTTTGTCTGGAGGAGTATGATAGAGTCACCCCCATCACTGACGTCCCTCTGAAGCATGTAAGGATATGGGTTAGGGTTTCAGGCATCCCTCCTCTCTACGAGGAACCTGGCAATTTCATCCTCATTGGTAACCTCCTAAGAGGCTATCTGGACTACGATCACAGAGAGTTTCACAAAGGGGTTGTGCATATCTTCTTCTCTCATGACATCTCCAAACCGGTTCTTCTTGAGCGTAGGGTTTTCCTGGCTCCAGGTGTTGAGCCCATTCTGTTGTTCCAGTTTGAGCACCTTAAGAGTAGATGCCCTCAGTGTGGTATGATTACGCATTCTAGGGCGAAGTGTGAGGATTCCGTTGTTCTTTTTGATCCTAGGGTTTTGAAATTTGGGGGCGGACCACCTCTGGTGGCCTTCTTGCTTTCTCTGCTCAGAATTCCCGTGATCTACATGTGCCTTCTTCTTCCCTGCTGAAAAGGAAAAAGCCAGTCATCTGACTTCTAGGGCAATCCACTACTGAACCGGTAGTTCCTGAAGTTACCGTACCCATCACGTCAGGTTTGGAAGGCATGGATCATGAGGTTGCTTTGCCAGAAACGGTGATCTCGATGGAACCTTTTGAATCGGGGCCAAAAGATCTGCAACTGGCATCTACCATGCAAATTGAGCAGAAGCAAACCTTGACCTATAAGAAAAGAGGTCGACAATAAGTAATTTACCTTATAACATGTGGCAAGTAAAGAGCAGATTGTCATTTTCTGTAAGCTTTTGTCCTTAGATGTTTAATTTCATCTTTAAAGGATGTAGCTGTCAAACAATTTTCTGTCAATAACTTATATGTAATTTGTTATTTTTTATATACCTCTGAGCTTGGTAAGTGTTATTTTCATAATGTTTGCTTACAACTTATGTTAAGTATATCATATATGCATTATGCCAACTAAGTTATAACTACATTTCTACCTAGCTAGTTTCTTGATTTGTTTAAATTTGGAATGTTCATACAGAGTGCATATACATGAAGAAAACTAATATGTACACTGAGGCCGGCTAAGGGTAAAATCAGATATATGTAACAATTCCAAGGTGAAAACATATATGTTATATATAGTCTTTCACACAAGGGCTAACTAGTGAATTGGTGCATGTTATGAGTTCATGTATACCTTTCGCTTGTTGAACTCTTCCACAGCAAAACGGGCAGGTCCTATTCCCCCTAAATACATATGATAATCAATCCCCTGTTCACATAAAAAGAGAGTAATGGGGTACTGCAGATTGATACAAATTAGCATTCAGTACCTAACAACAGGGAGTCTCAAAATCATATACCCTATGTACAGTCATTGGAATTCGAACCATATTTTCATCATAACACCCCATTTCAAACAGATAAGCTGTAAGAGGGTCATCCATCGAAGGCGCATCCTCTTATTATTGTTACTGTGATTGGGGTTGTGGACTTGTGGTTGATAGCTTCAAAACTCCCAATCCTCAAAACTAGACGTCCATTTTTGTGAATACATTTACTACTAGTCATAGTATTCGCCATCTTTCCAAGCACAGAACGAAGAGCCATAGTCTTTAAATTGCGCAGCACCGAATTAGTAATAAAGACTTAATTAGAGCAAGTTCACCGGGCATCCTATTGCCCGGGCACCACGTCAAAAGCAGCAGAAATGGTGACCCAGCTCCACTATTCATGATTCCACCGGGCTTGGGGCAAAACCACAGTGGGAGGCCCAGGTCACAAACTCGGGTAGGAGGGTGACTGAGCCCGTGACCCAGGATGCCAGCGTGGCCCAAAAAGAAGAGGAGAGGGAGACGCGCTTTGGCAAGGAGTTGCTTTCCAGTTTCTTGTCCTCTAGCGGGGACAACACATCAGGCGCGTGGCAGCCCTTTTTTGTCCTGTAGCGGCATCAGTCCACAGATCTGGACCATGGCTTTTGAATATGAAAATGGATCCTACGGTGAATAATTAAGGAGCAATTGAGGTGAAAAAAAAATCAGTTAAGAGGCAAAGGTTAGATTACAACGGTAATAAAAAAAATAATTACAAAATTTGCTCACCTCCTATTTTATCTCTCACACAAAAAAATATATCATTATATCATTTTTACTTCCTCATATTTTTTTGTTCCTCCTCCTCATAGCTTTCATCTTCCGAAATTTTTGTTTCCAAAATGTTCATCAATAGTATTTATTTACATCATACATTTCTTATTTACACTAAAAAAAATAATAAAATATTCGATGAACAGTAACTGACTGGTGACCCTGACCCAACGGGTGGAAGCAAAGATCCAGTGGCAGTGAATAGTTTCCTGCCCTGGTGACCTGGTGACTTAGTGACCGTGACCTGTTGACCCAACGGGTGAACTTGCCCTTAGTTAATCACCAAAAAAAGAATGGCTTTCTTCTTACCTTGAAATGTAGAGCAGCTTGAAATTTAGAACAGAGAATAGCAGAGGAAGCCGTCAAGGTTTAAGTTGCCAATTGAACCCTAATTTGAAATTTTGGCAATTGCAGAAACTTTTAGTTTTATGAATCTCGAATAATATGATAAATGCCACGTCATTTATTTATTAAATGTAGCTAGAGAAGCGAGAATCAGACATTAGGTTCTGGAAAGGAATTGGGCCTCCTTGGCTCAATGAAGCTGTACTAGAAGAATCGTCGATTAGATGATTAGGGGGCGTGGTACTCTTTTTTACTTTTTAATGAAGCCACAATTTACCCTTTATTTGTATTGTTCATCAGTATTATCAATGAAATGTTATTTCTAAGGGAAAATCGTCCAAACAGTGTCTGAACTTTTCTAGACTATTAATTTTCATACCTATGTTTTAAAAAACATCAAAATGGTACCTGACGATTTAAACTCGACCTAATTTCCATAGCTAGCAACAGTAAAATCGTTAATCCCGTTAACTTTTTAAGGGTATTTTCGTCCCTTCACTTCCCAATGAATCCGGATTCTCTCCTTGGCAAAAATCTCCTTGTTTCTCCTTGACTTTAATTCTAGACCATTGATCTAACATCAAAGGGCTATCATATTAACACATCAGCGAAAAAAAAACTACGCCGTTGCCCAATTCTCTCCCTCCTCTCTCTCAATTCTCTTCTTCGACCAAAAAAATCTGCACTTCTTCGGCAGCCCAACCCATATCCTCTTCATCTTTGAGCTCTATAGTTATTTGTTATGAATAGGATTGGGAGTATATATTCATCAACTAAATTCACTGCAGCAAGGTGGAAATCGATTTGGTTGGAGGAAGGATGTTCTTCGACATCGATTGCAGCATTGAAATTCTGGATTACTGCTCTTAATTGATAGCGTCAAGCTTTTGGGCATAAACAAGGAAGTTGATACCAGAAGCATGAAAAAAATTCCATCCGGCCTGTGAACCCAGATCAAATTCTAATTAATCATGTAATCATCAATTTGGGAGGAAGCCAATTAGGACTAAAAAATAAATTAAAGAAGGGACCCATTAAAGAACAAAAAAACTGAACAGATGGGGGATAGCCATCATCAATGGCAGAAAAGGTAGAACTTTTAGAGATCAAAAATGAGAGAGAGAGAGAGAGAGAGACGGTGAGAAATGATGAAGAGATGAAAAAGAGAGAGAAAATCATGATCATGATTGATATTACTTGCTAAAAGAAGATTAACCCAGATAAAATTGAAAGAGAGAGAAAACCCAGTTATTAAATTGGATAGAAATTGCAGATGAACCCAGATCCAATTGAGGGAGAGAGAGAGTTGTGAACAACTCTTCTTCTTACAACCAACAATTACAACCACCATTCAGTTGAAAAATTTTCATCAGCACCAATTGTCAGTGCAAAAACTCCAAAACCAGTCCACCCAATTACAACATTATTAGCCACCATGCCCACCCATCAGTAGCCCAGATTCCAGCAATTAATATCCCCTACCAATCCAAATTCGATTAATTATCATCCTCATCTGCAGAAACCAAACTTGCATTCCCACCCACCGCTCAACCTCCGACCGCCAAAAGATAAACCCCGCAGCAGCAATTACCACCATCTGAGAAGAAAAGAAAACCAGTCAGTGCATCACCATCACTATGGCCCGTCCGACGAGGCGAGAAGCAACCGTCGTAGCGGAGGCGCTGCAGGACAACCTCGTACGTCCAGCTTCTCGGCATCTCCCACACCATTGCTCCTCACCATCTTCGACGAAATTAAGGGGTTAACGTTAGGATTCAAGTGAAGGGACGAAAATGCCCTTGAAAAGTTAACGGGGTTAACAATTTTACTGTTGTTAGGTATGGAAATTAGGTCGAGTTTAAATCGTCAGGTACCATTTTGATGTTTTTTAAAATATGGGTATGAAAATTAATAGTCTGGAAAAGTTCAGACACTGTTTGGACGATTTTCCCTATTTCTAATAAATAAAAAAATGTAAATTTTATTTATTTATTTATTAATTTTAGAAGAAAATATATTAAAAGGGAAGTTTTATTCATACCAACTAAAATGGTATTTGGACCTCCAACAATTTTTAGAAGTTTTTAAATCCAACTTTGCCCTTCTAAAAAAATGAACAAAATAAAAGATAAAAAAAAAATAGGGCTAAATACTGGTTATTATCCTGTGGTTTAGGTCCAAAATCAATTCAGTCCCTAGACTTCTAATTTCATCAAAAACACCTCTGCACTGTCAATTTTGATCTAATAGGTCCAATTCGTTAATATTCTGTTATGAGTTCAAGTTATAATTGGATTATTTGTTGAAAAACTATTTATTTTTAATAGTATGACTTACTCCTAACTTGACTGTGTAGGCCACCTCGACACCACATCATAAAACATAGGCCATATATGAGCCACATTAACAAGTTAAATAATTCAGTTGTCAGAAAACTAACAAATTGGACCTATTAGATCAAAATTGAAAGTACATGGGTGTTTTTGATGAAATTAGGAGTTCAGAGACTGAATTGATTTTGGACCCAAACTTCAGGGTGGTAATATGTATTTAGCTCAAAAAAAATAAATAAAATCTGCACCTTCTCTTCTCCCTCCTTCCCCCTCCCTCATTCTCTTATAGCCAACCATACATGAGGATTATTGGGCAACTGTGATTAAGTTAGAATGTTAAAGATTGCAAAATCGAATAAAGGACAAAAAATATAGAGAAGAAAAATCGAGAAATTATTGATCGAAAACCAATTTCTATTGCCTATTTTTTTTGTTTCTTTCTAGTTTGTCTTAGTTGCTTCACTTCATAGCGTTGAGATCAATTGTTAACTTGGTCTCTTTTTATGTTTTTTTGTTTTGTTTTGTTTTGTTACAATAGACCATATTGGTTGATTTGGTTCACAAACAGGTTCACAAACGAAGTTGTAGGAATGCAAAACAAAAGAATGTCATACATAAAAATAATGATCACTGAATTTCCAGTCATGGTTTCAAAATATAGACCTTAGCCTCATTCCCTACAATGCTTCTCCATATCTGGAGTAACTGCATGATGATGATTGCTTGCTTGCTTAAGAGAAACTGCGTACAAAATCTGAGAAAAATCGATGTACATTCTTCCATAGCGTTCAACATTTCTTCTCGTCCAAGTAGAAGCCTTACATGGGTTTACGCATTGCCAAACAAAATATTGTCATGCATGTAACTTAAACACAACAAAACGAAATGCTCTGTTCTCTTCTATGTTTCTAAGATCAAAGTTACTAAAATTTTCCTATTAATCGAAGGGTTGATCTCCAAAATGGTATCCTGAACGGCCAAGGAAACCCTATGACTGACAGTATTGCAGCTCCTTCACCTCACACCTATGTTATAGTTGCAATGCATACCAACTGATTACCACCCCTCTGAATCGAGCATCATTCAACAAAGAAGTTGTCTGTTTCAATCAAAATACATTGATCAATAACTATAAATATTATGCAACCAAAGCAAAATGCATGCCACAATATGAATAATTAATTAATTACCTAGGTGATGATATAGTCTTGCAGGGTATCCATTATCACGGAAAATATTGAATTCTTCCAACCACATGCCCTCATTTATATCATCTATCTCAACATATGCTAGGTAAAAGTTCACCACACCAGCGGCATCAACTGCATCCAATATTAGTTCATACATACATCTATGATGATACAGCGGCTTCATCCAGGTTCTCTGCACTCTCACAAGTTGCAGTTGGGTTTTCTAGAAGAGGATTATCAACCCAAACCAAGCACTTAATCAGATAATTAGATAGATGTAAACGATATTTATGCTTTGTTTCACGCCCATGACCACTTAGTAAGAAAGAGATGTACAATAAAAAGCATGCATTGCATTAGCAATCTGAAACTTTGACAAGTATAATATACATCCAAGACTATAGGGGATATGGAAGTCTGTTTGCACAAACATATACACCTCCCAAGTATTTCGAAATTTTAAATCCTATTTTCTCTTTTGTAAAACTGAAAATTCATCCGAATTCAACAAACATAGTACCTGAATTTCATTTGCATTTTCAATGACCAACACTTGGTTATAAGCCACTAAAGTATTGCAACTTTTTGAAAGACTCCTCTAGAAAAGTCGTGCAATATTTTGGTAGGCAAGCAAAAATGCTGCAAGATCGGTTGCCTTCACAGTTCACACTGAGGCCGGCTAAGGGTAAAATCAGATGTGTGACAATTCGAAGGTAAAATCATGTAGTCCTTCACATAAGGGCTAACTAGTGAATTAGCGCATGTTATGAGTTCATGTATACCTTTCGCTTGTTGAATTCTTCCACAGCAAAACGGGCAGGTCCTATTCCCCCTAAATCCATATGATAATCAATCCCCTGTTCAAATAATAAGAGAGTCACGGGATACTGCAGATTGATACAAATTAGCATTCAGTAAGTAAACAACAGGGAGTCCAAAATCATATACCCTATTAACAGTCATTGGAACTCGAACCATATTTTCATCATAACACCCCATTTCAAACAGATAAGCAGTAAGACGGTCATCCATCGAAGGTGCATCCTTATTATTGTTACTGTGATTCGGGTTGTGGTTGATAGCTTCAAAACTCCCAATCCTCAAAACTAGACGTCCATTTTTGTGAACACATTTATTACTAGCCATAGTCATAGTACTCCCCATCTTTCCAAGCACAGAACGAAGAGCCATAGTCTCTAAATTGCACATCACCGAATTAGTAATAAAGACTTGATTAGTTAATCACCAAAAAAGAATGGCTTTCTTCTTACCTTGAAATGCAGAACAGCTTGAAATTTAAACACAGAATAGCAGTGGAAGCCGTCAAGGTTTAAGTTGCCCAATTGAACCCTAATTTGACCAAAAATTTTGGCAATTGAAGAAATTTTAAAAAATTACATAGTAGCACATGACTAAAGATATAAACACAGAAAATTCACTTTCAAAAATATTTATACAAATAAGGACATGAGCCCAGGCCCAAAAGCCAAATGATGCAAGCATGACTGCCAATTTTAATGAAAAATGACCAAATTACTTGAATTTCATCACAATTTACCGGTATTACCACTGATCCAATATCTAATACCCAAAAGCCTCAACGACAGTCACTATCGCCTCCTCCAAGACCTCAGTTCTGCTCCTCCCAAACCCTCCGGTAAATCCAACTCAATAGCTTTTGCAATCACTTGCTTTCTTTCTCTCTCTAACAAACGCTAATCAATGGCGTCGTTCGCTGAAGCTCCACCGGGAGGTGCCAAGGCTGGAGAGAAGATCTTCAGGACCAAGTGCGCTCAGTGCCACAACGTCGACAAAGGCGCCAGCCGCTAGCAAAGTAACCATTCTCGACTCTCTCTCTTCTCCGATTAATCGTTCTTTTTGCGTTTCTTATTTGGATTGATTTTAGGTTGTGATTCTACGGATCTGAGAGTTTTGTACACTTGTGTTCTGATCATTTGATTCTTGTTGCGATTATTTTATATGGCCTATTGTTGATTTTAGATTTGATCGATTTTTTGCTGCAAGATTGGTTTTATTTTTCCTGTTTGGTTATGATGATTTCTGGAATTTGAGGCGGTCTTGCTTAATAATTTTGTTCTTTATCCTTTGATTTTCTTTTTAACTAAGTTACAATTGAAATTGAGCAAGGAGTCAAGAAAAATTAGATGAGAGTTTTTTCACCTTTGTGTTGAATTAAACTTTGCCTTGGGAAGTAAATTTATGTTGTGGTATATATATATATATATATATATATTATTAAAGGAGTCTCTTGTAATGCAACTAGTAATATCTATATTTCTCCTTGATGATCATGGCAAGGGCTTTAATGATGATGACACGCCCAGTTTCTCCGCAATTGCAGATTTTGAGTTGCCGCCGCAGCCACAGAGGAGTGAGGTTGGAAATGGCGGTGGAAATGAGATTAGGGAAATTTAAGATGACTTGAGCTCCAGGCTTTGTCAATCGAGAGGAAGGGAGCCAGAAAACCTAATAAGGTTGAGGATTTGGGGATTTCGAAGGAAGTTGATGGTGTAAAGAAAGAGAAAGTTGAGTATAAGAATGTGGCACCTTCGTTTTCGATTGCTTCTGACTTGTCTAATCAACTAACTATTTCAATATGTATTATAGATAGTTAACTATGTGCAGCACTTCACTTGGCATTTGTGTGTTCTATGAGTTTTCTCAGTTGCAATCACTTGCTTAATGTTGTTTGGAAAGTAAAAGAGCCAACAATAATTTATATGTTATAATGCATTCAAGCATCAAGAGGCTTCATTCTCTAGCTTCATTCTCTACCTTACTACTGCTATTGGTGAAATTGGTTGGAACTTTTAGTCACAACATCAGCCTAGTTGATTACTCACATAATAGTTATTTGTCCGACAGTGTCAGTACAAAAAGGATGTAGTTAATTAAAGTTAATTAAATCAGAGTTCAATTTATCATTGTTATCCTTCATCACCAGTTTTTTGTTCAATCACATTATAGACTACATCTATATGTTCCCATTTCAAAAGTTTTAGTCTTTCTAACCATGATAAAAAAACTATTATTGATATACTACTCTGCAAATTGAATTGATATGCTACTATATAGTTTATAGTTTATGTCAATGATATGTTCTGCTACTGTTTAGTGATATGATTTGCTATTTGGTTCAATGATATGATCGGCTACTGCCAATGATATAATCTACTACTGTTCAAATTGAATTGATCTAATTACTCTTGTTACTGCTACTGCTCCTGCTACTACTACTGTTATTGTTCTTTCTACTACTGGACGAGTGCAGTAGCAGGATTAGGCGATGACGAGTAGCAGAACTGGACAGTATGAGTGCAGTAGCAGGATTGGATTAGCGCAATAGCAGGATTAGGTGATGACGAGCGCAATAGCAGAACACGAGTACAAGTGCAATAGCAGGATTAGACGATGACGAGTAGCAGAACTGGACAGTATGAGTGCAGTAGCAGGATTAGGTGATGACGAGCGCAGTAGCAAAACACGAGTACAAGTGTAGTAGCAGAACTGGACGAGTATGATATTATTCTAAAAAAAAGAAAAAAAAGTAACATAAAGGGATTAGAAGTAAAAAAAAAAATTTAAGGGTACAAAAGTAAATTAACTCATGGCACATGAACATATTGTCCTTATTTGTACGATTTAATCTTTATAAAGGGATTAGAAGTCAAAATAAGTAGTTAAGGGTAAGAAAGTAAATTAACTCATGACATGTGGCAAGTGGAGAGCAAATTGTCCTTATTTGTAAGATTTAGTCCTTATATGTTTAATTCAATCTTTAAATGATGTAATTGTTAAGTCATCTTTTGTCAATAACTTATATGTAATTTGTTAATAATTTTAAGATAAAAGTGGCTTTATGGCTAATTTAAGTAGGGCTGGCAATTTGGGCCGAAGCAACCGAATGGGCCGAAATTCGAACCGACCCAACCGATTTGGGCCGAAAATTTGGCCTACCGACTTTCAGCTCGGCTGAGCCGAACCGTTTGGCTCCATTCGGCTCGGCTACGGTATGCCATACTGTATATCGATGGTATACCGTACCAGCCGAATATAATGTATACATTCCGCAAAATATACATATATGTATAAAATTGTGCAAGAGGCAGGATTCGAACCCACGTCCTCTTCCACAAAGACTCAGCTCCCATCCACTAGAGCACAAGCTGCTCTCGATATATAATGCTACAAATGTTATATTTATTTCTCCCTTAGTTCTTATTGTCAAAAGTCAAAACCAACAAACCCTAATACCCTATCACTTACTCGACCCCAGCCTCATTTGAGTCATTTCTCACTTCTTCTTCAATTCTTCGTTTTTGTCGACCTAAACCCGCCTCCCTCCCCAAAATCATCGATCCCAGATTCCAGCCCCTAAAATCATCAAAACCATGGACAAATCTCTTGCAGTACGTCATATGCCAAATCCCCAGCCTTATTTCTCCACAATTTTTACAGATTAACCTTTGTTGTTTGAAAATCCCCAAACCATCGAAACCCTAATTCTGGAAAAGTGTTGTTTCCTTCACCGAAAGGTAATCTCTACCCCTATTCTATGTTGTTATTCAATTTTTATTGTCGATTACTTGATTTTGATCAAAAGAAACTCCAAGGTCAAGAAGGTCAAGCTCACCGTCCTCCAGTTCTACAAGGTCAACGACTCCGGCAAGGTGCAGAAGCTGAGGAAGGAGTGAAAGAGAAGGCAGAGGGAGAGCATTTTTCTGGATTAAACCCTAGATGTTTAGGTATGTTAAGTTGGGTCCTCATTACTTAATCCCATAAGATGATTTTGGCCTTCTTCTTGATTTTTAATTTGGTTTTCTTTATCTGAGAAGGTAGTTCTGGAGATAAAAAGTACTATTGCAGGTGAGAATCACTATTCTCCTTCAATTGAGTTAATATTTTGTTTCTTGTTTAGCTTTAGGTTAGCTATAACTAGAATAAACTGGTATATGATTTGTGGTGGCGTTGAGGACTATATAGTTTGAGACAAACTTATATGTATTTGATAGCTTGTGAACCCGCAAAGACTGAGGCTTTTGTCTATTTTTTTTTGTGTCTAATTCAACTCTTACCAAGAATTGTGATTTCCAATTGCAGAAGTTTCAGAGAGGGCCAGGAATAGAGAAGGAACAACTCGATGATGTTGTTCTTCACCAATTAACAGAAAGGTTATTCACTTTTTTTTACCCCCTTTTATATTTTTGTTCATTAACAGACTTTTGATATGGAAATTGTGGTTTCTAACATTACTTAATTTCTTTGCTAGGCAAGGACAAAACTGATAGGAGCTTACGTTTAGGAGCATACGTTGGAGCTTTTATTTAAAAGGTAATAGACTAATTGTACTTGAGCTGCATGTGAATGATGAGTGCTATGGGTAGATGAATGCTATGTGAATGATGAATACTATGAACTGTTTGATGTATGTTGGAATGATTAATGGTAATGATTAATGAGTACGTACTAGGAATGTCTGCGAATGGTAATGAACTGGAATGCAGATTTTTGTTTCTTGAATGCTAATTATTAATTGTGAATGGTAATGATTAATGGTAATGTTTTGGTAATGAATTAGAACTGCTTAATGATAATGAATTGGATACGTTAATGCATTGGACCTACTTTGTTGTTGTGTTGCTGATAAATGATTAAAATGATAGTGTTGCTGATCAATGATAAATGCTAATATTTGATTATAAGTAATGAACTGCTAATGTTTTGGTAATGACACTTGGTTGTTTTTTTTTTTTGCATGTTTGTGTAGATGGCATCTTCTTCTAGTAGCTTGAGTACCCCCTCAATATGCAGTAACCTTAATCACCCCTCTACTTCATCTACAGTTCAGCCTTCAAACTCCAACCCAAACTCTGACCCTAACCTAAATATCATCCCTCAAGTAGAGTCACAGTCAGTCCCAACCATTCCTACGCGCGAAGGGCATGATAATACATTTACGATTAGGGCAGGTGGAAAAAGAAAGAAAGCAACTAGGGCGAGGACAGGGGGTAAAAATGCAAAGCCAGCGTTAGGAAGAAGCAAAACCTGGGAGTGTTTCACTAGGCCGAAACTGAGTGATGGGAGTGATAATCTAGAGGTCGCACAGTGCAATTTCTGCCAAGAAATTGTACCTGCCTCCACCACTGTGAATGAGACTTCTTCAATGTGGTCTCACGCAAAGAAGTGCAAAACCAGCCCAGAAACGAAGGGTCAAACCACTCTTAAATCAGATAATGTGAGTGGGGGGGTTACTTACCATAAATTCAGCCAACCTAGATGTGATTTAGGGTGTGTTAGGATGATCATCATGGATGAACTTCCTTTCATGCATGTTGAAGGGGATGGGTTTAAAGAGTTTGTTAAGGAGTTGCAGCCTCAGTGGAAAAGAATGAACATAAAAGAGGTTGCGAGAGGAGTGTGGGAGTTGTATCAAATTGAGAAAGCTAAGCTGATGAGTGATTTTGCTGCTCACTTAACAAGAGTGAGCATAACTACTGATACTTGGACGAGTATTCAGAACATAAACTACATGGTTGTCACTGCCCACTTTCTGGACAGTGACTGGAACCTTCACAAAAGAATAATTAACTTCTGTTCAATCATTGGCCATAAAGGGGAGGATATAGGGAGGGTTTTAGAGCAGTGTCTTCGAGAATGGGGTATTAACAGTCTTTACAATAACAGTGGACAATGCATCTGCAAATGATATCGCTGTTTTGTACATGAAGATAAGACTTAGGAGTAAAATGACTTTATGCTTTGACGGTGACTTTTTACATGTTCGGTGTGCTTGTCACATCATAAATCTGATTGTGAGAGATGGAATCGATGAGATTGAGGATGGGATAGAGGCTATTTGGCACTGTGTGAAGTTTATCCGGTCTTCTTCAAGCAGACTTGATAAATTTAGGGATTTTTCAGTGCTTGAACAGTTGAGCAAGACTGCAAATGTTCCCCTTGATGTTATAACTAGGTGGAACAGCACATATTTAATGTTGCATGCGGCATTAAAGTATGAAAAAGTGTTTGAAAGGACGGCTGATGAAGATGACGCTTTTAAGAAGTACTTCGACGAGACGGATGCCAAAACTAAGAAGAAAAGGGCAGGTCCTCCTTCATCACAAGATTGGAGGAATGCACAAGCTTTTGTGCATTTTCTTTGGAAGTTTTACGAAGCAACCATGAAGTTGAGCGCTTGGAAGAAAGTGACAGCACATCTGTTGTTTTCTGAGTTGATAGGGCTGCAAACTGAGATTGATAGCAAGATGAAGGATGATAGAGACCCTATTTTGCAAAGGGTGGCTTGTGGGATGAAAGCCAAGTTCGATAAGTATTGGGGTTCATTTGAACAAATGAACAAAATCATCATCATAGCCAATGTGTTAGATCCTAGGTGGAAGTTGCAATACCAAAAAAAGGCATTCGCCAAAGTTGGTTCCTCACCGATAAGAGTTGCAGCAATAACTAGAGAGTTAAAGGGGATTTTAATGATGATGTACGAAGAATATAGGCGCTGTGATGCTGCCTCTTCCCAAACCACACCCCTTAAAGGAAGTCAGCCAATGGAGGGGGTTGAGTTTGACGGTGTTGATGGTGGACAAGCTGAAATTTTGGCTGATTTAATGCAAGAAAGAATGGATGAGCAAAATGAGATGATATCGAATGAGGTTGACAAATACTTGGCTGATCAATATGTTAATCCACTAACACCGGGTTTCGATGTGACAGTTTGGTGGAAAGTTAATGCAAATGCATATCCGATACTTTCAAAGCTTGCAAAGGATGTATTTGCCATCCCTTGCAGCACTGTTGCAAGTGAAAATGCCTTCAGTTTGGGGAAAAGGGTGGTAGATCCTTATAGGAGTTCCCTAACACCTAAAATGGTGGAGTGTTTGGTCTGCTCAAGTGATTGGTTGAGGGCTACAACACCAAACTTCTACAAGGAACCAACTGTGGCTGAGCTGGAGCAGTATCGCGAGCTAGAAGCAATGGAGAGAGGTATAATTCTGCAAATATTTGATTGAATTTACTCGTTTCTGCGATTTCTGCAATTTTCTTGAACTTTTACTCGCTATCAATTTTCTGTTTTAATTTGTAGAAACTGCTGGACTTAGATTGGATGAACCAAGCTCTTCTACGACCACTGCTGCAACATAAAGAAGATGCACATCTCAGTTTTCTGCCGGTGCAAAGGTTTTGGTATGCAATCAGTCTTGTCACTTACCTCTTCAATTTATTTTCATCATGTTTTCTTTAAATTCATCAATTCTGGGCTGCTACATCAAGTTGCTGCATTCTGTTTTAGTCTAATATTGACAAACTGAAACTGTGCAGCGGCATCCTCATACTGGAGAAGATGAGGTGATGGCTGATCGGAACATTAAACCAACCTAACTTGTGTTTTTTTTCTTCAGTTTTATGTATAATGGGGCTTTTAGTTAATTGTTGGTCATGTAATTTCTTTATGAGTGTTGTGTTATTTTTTTTTTTTTTTTGGGACTTTTGGATGAGTTGCAGTTTTGTACTTTGTTGTGGACTTGTGCAATGTGGCAATGTGCCGTATGATGTACTTTTTTAGGTTCTATAACTTGTAGTTGTAGCTCAATGATTTAATGTGTGGATGATATGATGTAGTGGGCTGCAGTAGCAGTAAATATGGAAACCATAAATAGGCTAAAACTGTGTTGTAAAAGCCCCAAAACTGGAAAACTTATTAGTCAATAAGTATGAAAAAATTAGGCTGCTAAAAGTAAAGAGCTAGAAAATTGAAATGGGCCTTCTCAAACCCAAAAAATTGAGATGGCCCAATAGTTCGGTGGAGGCTCATTACCGAATCAAGCCAACCGAATAATCGGCATACTGAAACTGCGGTTTGGGCCTTGCTCAGCCCGGTTTCGGTTACAGTTTGGGCTTACCGACCCACTTTGATTCGGTAGTGGTTTGGCCCAATTGTGGTCGGTTTTGGGCCGAATCCAGCCCTAAATTTAAGTTTCAAAATAACACTTGTGTGTAATTTTCTAATTTTAAAATCACGGGCTAATACGAACATTAAAATAGAAAAAAAAAAAAAATGGAGCTTCATGGACTTTAAAATAGAGATGGGGTAGGGGCAAGGTTTTAAATATCGGTATTTTCATATCTATCGATACTTTGAAAAAGGGAGATATCGGATATATCGGGGATACAGTGTACGAAAATATCGTTTTTGAAAAAAGTCAATTTATTAGAAATTTAGAACTACATATAAATACATATGAATGTAAACTTCATATACATCCAAAAAGAGACTCTAGGCGGTTGAAAAGCCGCTCGCTGGTCTACAAAAATGCAATAATCAGACCAAGACATATGACCCATATAGTGCGAATTGTAGTGATGAACATGATAGTTATAGATCTCTTTAGAGCTGGCGACTGTTTCCCCTATAAGGGGATAATAAGGACGAACCCAACTAGATGACTGATCATATACTTCTCCATATTGATTATATCCATAAGCATCATAACCAAATTGATTGTTGCCTTCATGAGATTCATTTGAGATCCCACTGCTTGAGCACCATGACCAGCTGTTCTCACTCTGTGGTCTTCATCTTGGGTGGCATGATCAAAATTACCTTCACAGGTAAATTGGAATCTTTCATCCACAGAAGATTGTCCATATTCATATCTTTCACCTCCACCACCTGTTCCGTTTCCACCCTCTCCACCATCATCAGAACTATCTGGAGTTGCTGTACCACTCCACGCATCATCACTATCTGAATTATCTTCTGGGTTTTTAACAACTTCTTCAGATAAGACTCTGTCTACGTTGATTCCAGCATTAGTTGCAGTTTCTACAACTTGTGGAAGAGGTCTTCCAGCTTCATCATCGAGGTGTGCAGGCATAATCCAATCATGAAGTGGATCAATGCCATTATCAAGCGGATCGCTTGCAACATGAAGTACATCTATATAGTTGTTTTCATTGACCACATTATTCTTTGCCTGTTTATCTCGCAGCCGCAGTTTCATGTTGTAGTAGCAGTATACAAGCTTTTCCAACTTCTGATATGCCAAACGGTTCCTTTGCTTGGTATGAATAATAGCAAATGTACTCCAATTTCTCTCACACGCAGAAGAAGAAGCCGTTTGTGCCAAAATACGCATTGCAATTTTCTGCATGTTTGGTGCAGAATACCCAAATTGTGTCCACCAATCAGCTGTAAAGCTACTACAATGAGTTACTACTATAATAGATCAACATTTTCTATTAAAGAAATTATATGTGTGTGTATGTGTGTGTTTTAATGTATACATATACGGATATACCACAAACCTGTATTTTTGGTTTCTCTTGTTTTTCTTGCTATGGTTGACCCAAATGATTCCTTTGCATCTCTAAAGCATACAATCTACATTAACCATTTGAAAAGAGAAGAAAAGGTGGGGAGGACCGGAGGGGACGACAGAAAAGAGGAGAAAATGGGAGAAAAATAAAGAATTGTCGGTTGCAGTTTGCTATATACTTATATATATTATATATGTTTGATTTTTTTTAGAAGTACTATAACGTAGTCTATATATAATCATTATTTTTTATTTTTATAACGTAGAGAATTACTGAGTTTTTTTTTTTTTTTTTACCTCAAATTTTAAAGATATTTCTTCCCTTTATCGGGATATATCGCAAATATCTAATATACCGGGGATATTTGACGATGTTGGAGAAATTTCACAGAAACGGTGACAGATAAGATATTTACTCCCATAAATATATCGGTCCGTCGAAAAAAGGAGATATCGGGGGATATATCGGATATATCGCAGAGATTTTGAACCTTGGGTAGGGGTATCATAAAATAAAATAGGTTAATAGATAAGGGCGTTTTCGAACTTTGAAAAATTTAACCTATATATTTGTAGAAGACCTGAGAAGACATAGCCGCAGAAGAGAGGGATCAATGGCGACGGCTGGTCGGTTTGTGCTTAGAAACCTGAGGATGAGAGTGGTATCAGTAGCAAACATGAAGATGGTTGATGTTATCACAACACCAATTCCCATATTGATGCCTTCTCGTCTGAACCTAAAATTGGGTTATTCCTCTGGTGGTGGTTTGTCAACATATGATCCAGCACTTGATTTTTTGAGACACATGGAGGTATGTACTTGATTATCCAGATAATATTAAGATAAGTGAATTTTTCTGTGTGTGTGTATTATTTATATGATTAATCGTAAAGCTTTGTCACTATAGGAGAGTGAGAGAGATCGGCTTGAATACCTACAGAAGGTTGCGCAGAAGGCCTGTTCGCAGGATCCTGAGGTTGTAGCTTATGCCCGTTTTGCCGTGGAAGAGTTCAACAAGAGAGAGGTATTTACCTTATGTTACTATGTATCAATTGGTTGTTTTATTCTCCTTTCTTAATGTAGTTGGCTTAATTTGTTACTGTTGATCATCTCTTTTAGAATGCACAACTGCAATTTGTGAGAGGGCTATGTCCAGCATGTGTAGATTGTGATGGTCGTGTTTATTTGCTAAAGCTAGAAGCACTTGATGCTGATCATGGGCTCAAAACTTACCAAACTAAAGTTAAGGTCTTTCCAAATGGCAAAAATCCGCCGACTCTCCGTTTCTGTGGTCTATGGGATTTTAATGAACCTGACTCTGTCCAAGGTTAAGGTCATCATGCATAACCGAGGTAACCGGCCATTTTTGGTGCTATATGCATAACAGTAGTCATAATGTTGGAATTTATCTTTCACACACCTACAGTGATTCTCCAAACATATATTGAAGTAAAGAAGAAATCTTAGAAAGACACTGAGATGAGCAGAGAGGACATTGATAAATTATAGATAGGATATCCTGAGACTGGAAGATGTTTCTGGAACAAACTAATTTAATCCAGTCAAGGAGCAATGCCATACAAACATAAGTTAGAATGAAAGCAATATAGCAAACAGAACACTTTGGTTTTAACTTAATTATATGGCCAGAGGTCTTTTTAGGTTGGAAAATGGCCACCACGTTCATTTTATTTTATTTTATACTTAGATCTGTATTATCAGTTTCTTGCACAAAAATGAGTCCTTCAATTCATTTTTGAATTGGACTTTAACAATAATAATCACTGCATGGTAGTCATGCCCTCAATTCATGTGTGTAACATCTTTTTCACCTCTGTGAATTGATAACATCTGAGCTTTGACTATCTAAGGAAACTAAGGTTGCCACAAGTGGCGCAACCCCCCCTCCCGGTCCGCGGGGGATGAAATTGGTGTTTTGAAAATTTGTGATTGTTTACACCCTTTAATTTTTTATTTTTTTTTTGAGTGTTTTGGGATAGATTTGATTTTGATATTTGGCTGAATTTGTTGATTGGCAATGGATTCAATTTAAGTTGCAGTTGCATCTTGTGGGAAGCAAATTTAAATTACCTACATACCATTTCTCAGATCAAACCTTAGAGAGTTACATTGAATTTGGAATGACTTTGGATTTGCATTGGGCATTTGCTTGGTTTTGTACCAACTGAACTGATTGGGTGCCTTATCAATTAATGAGCTTTTTGTTGAACCAGCTAATCGAACATGATGGATGATTCGATTTAAGTGAACATCCATTTGGCTTTGGCTTTAAAAAATGTCTTCAGTTGTAATCAGCAATAAACATTTGGGCCAAGATTGAAGTTCGTGGATGTTACCAAAGCAGTGCTAAGCTTGCCCAGGATTTTTATGTTTTTATTTTCTATGATCAACAAAGCTGAGGACAGCCATGAGGCTAAGCTTGCACGGGCGCGCACGCACATTGATAAGATCCTTATCATTATCCATCAGGCTTTTCAGATGGATTATGTTGACTGCATTTTTAGTTAATGTTGGGCCGGATATCTTATATAGGTTCTAAAACTATAGTTTCCTGCAAAAAAAGAGTCCTTCAATTTTTTTCTCAATTCTACTCATAAGATATTCATAGTTGTTGATCTGTAAACGTCTTTTTTTTTATCTCAGTAAATTGATAACCATCTGAATTTTGATCTAATTTTTCTGAATTGCTCAAAGTGAATCTAATCCTTGCTAAAGTAACAGATTATTATTATTATTATTTTAATAATCTCAGTAAATTGATCACCATCTAAATTTTGATCTAATTCTTCTGATTTGCTCAAAATGAGTCTAATCCTTGCTAAACTAACATACATATATATATATATATAGAATCATTCTCAGGTGCGGATATCCGCACCTAAGAAAAAAGGTGCGGATTTCCATTTTTTCTTCACTTTCCGATCACATTTTCACATCTTAGCCGTTCAGTTTTTAGGTCCTAATGTATAGATCATCTCTACAAAATTTCAGCCAAATTGGTGATTGTTAAGGCATCCAAAACTGCAATTTATACGAACGGACCGAATCTGCCAAACCGGAACCGTTCGTGTATATTGTTGTAAATTGCAGTTTTGGATGCCTTAACGATCACCAATTTGGCTGAAATTTTGCAGAGGTGATCTATACATTAGGACCTAAAAACTGAACGGTTAAGATGTGAAAATATGATCGGAAAGTGGGTCAAAACTGGAAATCAGCACCAATGAAAAACTGCGGACGTCCGCAGTGGAGAAGGCCTGTATATATATATATATATATATATATATATATATTGTCCTGTTAGCTTTTCTCTTAAAGCCACACATGTTGTTATGAATATTGTGCCTAACAAAAATTGTTCATGGAACAGGAGTGGGTAAGGAAATCAATAAATCAGCGAAGCCGCAGTGGGGATTTCTTTGATAGTTTGGGCTTTGTGTTTATGCTGGAAGTCAGAAGTCAGAAGTCATGTTATTTATTAGAGTTACTATCTTGATCAGATATTGTTGACAAACTGTTTTGGTAATTTGTTCAAGCAGCAAATCTTAATTCACTACACCAATTTCGGAATCAGACAACACATATCAGACGACAGCAAACATTTTAACTGTCGTCTGAATTAATCAGACGACAGCAAGAAATATTCTGTCGTCTAAGTTTTCGAATCCAACAACAGTTTTTTTTTTGCTCTTGTGCAATAACATTTCAGACAATGGTTGATTTTTTTGATGTTGTTTGAATGAATTAATTCAGACAACAGTAATTATGTGATGTTGTCCAAGGTTGATTAACACAGTGGTGGATAAAAGATGTTGTCTGATTGTTTTTAATCACACAACAGTTATTACTTCTCTGTTGTGCAATTACTCTTAATACAATGGTTGAAAAATATGTCGTCTGTTGTTTTGATTCACACAACAGTTTTTCAGTTGTCTATTGTGTGACTTCATTTCAGACAATGTATTGAAATTGATGTTGTCTGAGTTTTAGGGTTCAATAGTTTGCTCAGCCCGCCTCATTTTTTGGTCGAAAGTTAAACTTCCCACTTTTTCTTCCCACACATATTCGCACTGCAATTTTGCTCGCCCGCCTCTATTTTTCAGTTGACCTCTCTCTCTCTCGTTGTGCATCTCTTCCCTCTTTTTGAAGTTTGCTATGAAAACCCACGAGATTGAGCTGAGAAAAGAAAACAAAGAAACAAAAAAAACTCTCCCAAAACCTGTCTCTCTCGTCCTCCCTCTCAATCCATCATAGCAAACATCGAAATTCCCCTACCCGTGTAATCGTCGGATCTTCCACCTTCGAATTTCCGATGGCGTTTCCCTACACAAACCTCACGCTCTCTCTCTCTACCCTCTCCCTCGCCCTCTCCGACTTCTCTCCTGTCGACAACGTCTTCGACTACGGCTCCAACGTGGACTCCACCTTCGACGATGGCGGCCACTTCATTCTGGACTCGTCCATTTCAGATCGCTCAATTTCACTCTGAAACCAAAACCCCAATCCCGATTCCCCCCAAATTTACCAAACCGCTAGGGTTTTCCAGCGGTCATTCAGTATGAGTTCCAGATCCGCGAGCCGGGGACCCACATGGTACGAAGGGTGCTCCATATGAAAGATGGGTGTTGGGTTTTTCTATCTGGGTTTGTTTTTCTTATCATGTTCTCATTTTCAGTTTTCTGCATTTATCTGATGGTTGTCTCTTCCTGATCAATGTCTTTTTGTTTCAGCTGGAGACTACATCACCGCCTTGAGCTTGCTGGATTTCAATACCTTGGTAGACCAGTGAGTCCAGTGAGTTGACTCCCCCTCTCCCTCCTCCTCCAGTCCTCCCTTCCCAACCAAAAAGGTCCTAGTTTCAATACTAAATAAATAGTTCGTTCTTATTATGTGTTCTGGATTTTAAGTAAGTGTTGTGACAGGCATCTTCTATAAATGAATCCTTTAACCTACCTATAAATGAATATCCTTAAACCCAGGCATCTTCTTAATTTCTGACAGTTTTATGTGACGTCTATGGTGATGGCAGGTTGGAGCTAAATCACGTAATATTTCTTATATAAAAGGAAAACTACCCTCTTGGGTTGGAATTCCTACATCAGTTGCCCTACCATTTGGAGTATTTGAAAAATTTCTTTCTGAACATTTAAATAAGGTTGTCACCTCTAAACTTCGATAATCATATTCTGCACATATATTACTTATGCAGCTGTTATTTCTACTAGTACCTTAACTAGAACAGTCTGAAGTTATATTAATTTGTTTGGCTTTGTGTTTTTGGAAGTTAACCTGTCGTTTTCTATACTAATATCTTAACCTGTCATTTTAACTAGGAGATGCATAGAAATTTATCTTCAGTAGTAATTTAATTGCTCCTTAACGTCACACAGCCTGGTGCCAAGTGAGAAAAACTAAAAATGCCTTACTCAAGTGCTTATCTTTTTTGTACATTTTCATACCCTTTCAATACTTTTGTTAAGTATCTCGCATCTAAGTATTTACATCGATGAGTGGGACCTCTTGAGGTTCATGATCGAGGAAGAAGTGGAGCTTGTGTGGCCACTAATTGACATAAAAAAGACTGGACAAGTCGATAGGAAAACTCTAACAAAGTGGGTGGTAAGACATTTATCTTATTATGTCTCTTGACTTCCAGAAGTTGTAGTTCTTATTTTGCTTATGGAGGACTTTTGTTTTGTTTCTGTAGCATGTAATTTATACATTGATCACATCTTTCAATCTAAAAGCAAATATAGCAGGGCAGTTATTCATGAAGGAATTCCTTCTTGTTATGTATGCACATGGAGAAATACTTAAATTTGTACTTGATGGAATTTTGTTTGATAAACCTATCACAATAACTGCAAGAATAAAAAGTGAAGAAAGAAATGAAAGAAGGATTCCAAAACATCCTGGTTATTATCACCACTATAGTGTGGCTTCTGTTGGTGGAAATTGCAACTACAAAAGTACTTGTCTTCCTCTCATCACAGCTCGTAGTGGCAGCTAGTAGCTAGTTATCATGGTTCTATGACTTCTATATATTATCTTGTGCTTTTTCCAAAGAAAGACAAGTCTATTGTTTTGTTCTTATGAACAATGAAATACTTTCTCTACATTATAAGCAGCTTGTCTATTTTATTCTCTTCTTTAGTTTAGTAAGTATAGAAGATAGGTATCCCACTAGCATCAAAGTTCCTTATTTTAGAAGATAGGTATCCCACTAGTTTAGTAAGTATAGAAGATGCATAAAGTTCCTTATTTTAGAAAAGAGATTGCATGATGCATACGAGAAACTCTAAAAGACAGGTATCCCACTAGCATCAAAGCAAGTGAATTATAGTCTCATATACAAGGCACCAGAGGAGAATGGAGATAAGGCTACATGTGACGAACTTGGGATCACTTCGATTGCCTATTCACCTATTGCTCAAGGTACAGTGTGAATTTTTGATGTTTTGCATTCCTTTTAGTAATGCCTTTTCTGACATGTTGCTGCAGGAATATAAGGAGAACCCAGATTATGCACGTTGTGTTGCTATTGTAGCATCTGCATCTTTGAGGGAGATGATAAAACCTGGTGCCTTAGCTATTATTTCACCTATAGCAGTTGGTGGGTCAATTATGTTTTTATAAATTTGGGCATGGAGTGGAGATAAGTTTGTTGTTGCTTCCATATTAATTAGATCAAGAAGGAATAATTATTGCTTGAATCCCTTGCAGGTATTGCGTTCTGAATATTTGGATACTATCCGGAGGCAAAGGAAGTGATTGTCATAAGGGTGCAATTACAGGAGACATGTAAGTCCTGCTGTCCTCCTTTTTCTGTTTATTTGGAGATGTCTAGTGGTACTGTGGCATGGCAGCAGATTTGACCAAGTTCTTATTGTTTTCGTCATTATGATTTATCTAATATTCTTTTTGATGCAGGGCTTTCCCTCCTTGAATATCCAGTGGTGAAACCCACAAATCCAGCTTATGCTTTGCCAATTGATGTTGTAAATATGATTATCTTAGCAGGCATAAAGGAGTAAAGGCTTAAAGCTGTTGGTGCATTGTTTTCACTTACTTGTGAGGTGTAGGCAGGGTTAATGTGCATCACATTTATGGACAAAGTTTATGGTTAGGGTTAATGTTGGGATGGAATGACTTTGTTGAATATATGGATGAATGTATCAGATCTTTACATAAATGAATCTCTTTTGAATGTGTTCTCATTTGGATTCCATATATGCAAAATGTAGGCCATTTGAATGCATGTCTCTCAAACCATTCTATTCCATCTAAAAACTATTGTCCAATAATTGATCATCATAAAATGCCTAGCAAAAACTATTGTATGAGCTATCTAACTATAATACTTTTAAGGACAAAAAGAATGAAAAAGCCATCGTCTGGCAAAACAACAAACAACAGTTTTTTGGAGAAACCTATAATATCAATAATGGATAGACAATGGGATTTTCAGCTACATGTTGTCTGACCCAGCCTTCAGACAACAGCAAACATATAAGCACTTGTTGTCTGACACAGCCTTCAGACAACAGTAAGAATATAAGCCCCTGTTGTTCTTTCTGGTGTTCAGACAACAGTCATGTAAGCCGCTGATGTTGTGCAAAATTTTCTCAGACGACAGTTACGTGCTGTTGTCTGATTATCCATCAGACGGCATTGAGATAGACAACAGCAGAGGGCCTTATCAGACGACAGTGAAAAACTGTCGTCTGATTCATTTATTGGTGTAGTGATTTGTGTTAAATTTTGTACATATTAGCTTTTGCTCAATTATGTACACGCATGGATGTTAATTGAAGCCCTGCAAAATTAGTTTTTAATGTGAAATTTCTTTTGGGCGTGAGGGCTTTTAAAATTAAATTTATTCCTGGAGGCTCTTGTTGAAGATAAAGATGTGGGGTGAAACCCCATTCATTGATCAAAGCGCTTCCGGAAAACAGTGGTTAGATATATAACTCCAACTTTTTCATGGATGTATAATTGTTGGAGCTGTTTTGGTAACAATGAAAGATCGTAACCTAATGGATGTATAATTCATGGACAAATGCCCTCACCTCAAGTTTCCAGCAAACACATTCGAATCTAGAAATTGAAAAATGAGGTCTTTGTTGTTTCATGCGAGGATGGCAATTGAACAATATGCTTGAGCCCAATTACCGCCACTCCTATTCCTAGACGTCGGCTTTCCAGTTTCCATGGCTAGATTGTGTCAATTGGGAGCTGAATTCTGTTAGTGTGCCACTGATTTGCTTTGCTTGATGTAACTAGCGTTTCAGCATTTGCACCACATCGACGGAGTACTGAACATAGCTTAATGTTCAATTGCACAACTCAAATTGTGGTGCAGCTCGATGCCTCGGTCAGTTTGGAAGTTGTTTATGCAGCTTATTTTAATCTATTTTCTTCTAAAATAAATTAACTAGCCCAGTACCATTTGGTCTAGTGAGAGATTGTGAGTTCGACTCACAAAAGATTTGTTGTAACATATGAGTTGTTTATCTGATAAAAAAAAATTAACTAATATTTTTCATGTATTTAATCTCATAATTAATAAATAAATGAGGTGGCATAAGTAGTTAGCTACTAGAAGGGTAGCAAGTAACTTTCTTCTGGGTCACAAAATTAAAGAAATGAAACTTGATCCAAGTGTCTGAGTTTCCAGTAACAAACATGCATGGTAAAACCAATTTTCTCTACTGCAAAGACACCAGTAAACTCTCATGTTACAAGGTCGAACATTTTTTGTTTAATCTTTCTACTCCATATTTACTTACATCTTGTTGACAATTTTAGGTCGTGCTGTGCATCCAGTGGCGGACGCACATAGGGACGAGTGGGGTAGCTGCCCCCACTGAGTTTTAATTTTTGTTGAACCGGTCTCCGTTTTGCCCCCACAATCAACATCCAAATACTTGTTCTCCTTCTTCCTCCGATCTAATTGCCTCTGCATGCTGGCTTTTCTGGCATCCCTTGCTTAAGTGACCCCCTGGTCGAGACTTAGCGTCTCTGGTGTCCTACAGGTTCAGGTAATGGGTTATGGTTGGATTGCTTATTTGGGATGGCATGGTTTCCTTTTCAGCTTGCTTTCTTTCCTTGTGGGTGTCCTTATCATATCCACCTGTTGGTGGAGATGGTGAAGTTGGCCTCTGAGGTTCAAGGGAGTGAGGCGAAAGGGTGCCTGCTGCGTTGGGTGCATATGTGAGGTGTAGATGGGAGGGGTTGCTGTCAAGCCTGTCATGATGCCCTGGGAGGTGTAGTGATGCGCTGCGCTGCTGGCCTCCGACGCTGGGCAAGGATGGCAGCTGCTTGCGAGTTTGGGGCGTGGCTTTGGTCCTTGCCCCCCTTTGGTTTGTCTTTGTGCATCTGAAAATGACCTTTCCCTACTTAAAGATCATTATGGATAAGCTTGAAGGCAAACTAGTGAGATTAGTTAATTCTAACTCCCCAAATCGTGAAAGAACCTTCCAGTGGACCTCCACCACAAGTTTTTGACGCATTTCTTTCATCAATGGAACCTTTATAAAATACAATAACTTGGGGCCTATACTGGCTCAAAAGGAAAAGCACAGCTGCACAGGGACAAGGTGATAGCCCAATTTTTGTTTAATTATGGCAAGGGTCCAAGGAAGTGAAAGCAAAAAGTTACAAAAGCTATCTGGCTGCACGCCTGGCTTTGGTGGCTATTTGGGTGCCCTTCACTCTCTTATGGGTGTCCTGAGTAGACACCGGTCAGTTTTTGCTTTTCACAGTTGGTTTTTAGCTTGTATTTTAAACCATATAATGGTGAACGTTTACCTACCTGAACTTATGGTCATTCTTCATTTTAGTCCCTAAACTTTCAATTTCATCAAGAACACCCCTAGACTCCCAATTTTCATCAACCGTATCCAATTCTTCAAACTCCATCCAAAATTTCCGTCAACTGATGACGTGGCAGGAGACAGAAGGGCGAAATTCTGATAATAACCCTATTTGATTATAATTATAAATAAATAATAATTAAAAACGATAATTAAAAAAGCCAATGTTTTTTAAATGAAAATAAGGACTTATAGGAATAATATCTTCCACCATATCAAGTCTTGTATTCATACATAATCACGATTTCTTGACAAATTCTTTCTTCTATATGAACACAACATCTCCTCCAAGATTTGAGACTCTGAGCCACAATATCAAGTCTTGTTCAGTTTTTTTTTTTTTCAGCAGTCTGCGATCTAACTCTCTCTCAGACTGAGAGTCTCAATCTCTCACACTCCAAAACCCAGTCCTTCAATCTTCAATTCAAAATTCAGTCGACCACTGCGCGCTTCTCTCTCCCCTTCCCCACCGATTTTCTATATCCAGCTCATAGACATGATTTCAATTCCTCATTCTACCAACGGAAACAGAGATTTCAGATTAAAGATTGTGAATTTGATCCTAGAAATAAACAAATCGAGTTAAACAAAGGCATATATAGTTATATACCTGGAAAATGAACCTCGACCAGTCCCTTCGATCTGAAGCAAAATGACTCTGACGGCTTCCATGTACGGTTTTCCGGCCAAGTTTAGCTTGCCCAGACCTAGTGTACGGACAACTCCGCATCTCGCACTCGATCGAATCGGAAATTGAATGGTGCTAGATTTGGCAGCCTCTCTAAGTTATATATTACGATCAATCTATCTAATCCCATGGCCTTATCTCAAGCCTATCTCTCCAAAGCATGCATTTTTCTTCGACAGATTCTTAAATTCAGAATTGCAGCAGGTTTCTAAACCCATATGCTTTCCTCAATCTCTCATCTCCACTACCAAATTGGAAACCACAACACAAAAAATTCACAGATAATTGAAGCCATCTAGCTAGAAGAAAACCTAGCAATTGAATCCAGATTGTAACAATTGAATCCATCAATTCTAGATATTTATGTTCTTGAACCCAGCAACAAAACAGAAAAAGAAAATCCCAACCAACGAAATTCAAATACTGGCGACCCAAGTTGTCCATGAACTCACTGCCACCATCAAAGCCGCTCGAGCACTTCCGCCACCGCGACTCTGACGCCAGCTTCACAAGCAGATCACCGTGAGGCCTTCCTGTGGTTGCCGAAGGGAGGACCTTCTTGTCGTACTCGATCCCTAGGGTTTTGAAGATCTGATGGAGGCGATTCACCTCACGGTGATAGAGAACTGTAAGAGTGAGGTTCACGATCTGGAGATCCTTGGTGTCGGAGACAGAGAAGAAGATGTGGAGCTTGGTCCTTATGTCGAAGATATCAAAAACAAAAGGAAAATGATCCCCTTCAGATAAATTTTTTTTTTTTAAAAAAAAAGCAGAAGAAATGTAAATTGACCATTTTAGCCCTTCTATCTCCTGCCACATCATCCCTTAAAAAAAAAAAAAAAAAAAAAAAAAGTAGATGAAAAGTAAATTGACCATTTTAGCCCTTCTGTCTCTTGCCACATCATCAGTTGACGGAAATTTTGGATGGAGTTTCAAGAATTGGACATGGCTGATGAAAAGTAGGAGTCTAGGGGTATTCTTGATGAAATTGAAAGTTTAGGGACTAACATGAAGAATGACCTTAAGTTCAGGTAGGTAAACCGGAATTAATCCAAAATAAAAATAATAAAAAAAAGCTTACTGATAGCCTGATACTAAGATCTTTTGGGTTGCTTGGGTTATTAAATAGACCCAATTGAAAAATTAGAACTTCCATTTGCATCTTCCTCTCTCTGATCTACCCCTCTATGTACGTTTTGCGATCATTTCCACTTCTATAGTGAGAAAGATGCAAATTTTTCCAATAACTATCGCCCAAGACTCCAAATATTTCTGCCCCCATTGAGAAATTTTTCTGCGTCCGCCACTGCGTGCATCTACCGGAAATTGACTCCTCCAATCTAATGCGTCCAACAGGGGTTCTCCGACTTGAGGAGGCCTCTCATATTAAATCACCCAACCCAACAATCTGCGTAACAAAACAACACAAGTTTGAGAAGTTTCAATTGAAAGTGATAAAAGAATGCAAAGATTTTGTACAAAAGCAGCTAATTAACTTTAAATGATGATCATCATTAAGCCAATTTTAGGCAGGACTTAATGCTGTACACAATTCCTCGGTTTCCATATGCAAAAACAAAGCTTGCAATTCACATAAAATTGAAAAAAAAAAAAATTGACTATCATCTGAGGAAGAAAGGATGAAAACTTGGAAAACAAAAGGCACCAAAATCTTAAATCTGAAATTGCAGAATCCAACAGATCAAAATTGATGAGCGAAGTAGAATAAATAAGAAAACATTAATTACCTGTTCTTTGAGGGAAGATGGAAAATGGCAGGCAAAAGCATAGGATGCAGAGCAATCAAGGTCTTTTTAGTCTATAGTTGACAGCCACTTTCTATTGTAAACTCCGTAAATTAAATATGTACCAGGAGGATGAGTTGGCACCGTTCTTCTTAATCCGGCCTTTAATCCGTACTGTTAATGCATGCATAATTCCAGGACAATGCATCTATACTTACAGTTAATTCAGATGATTCTCAGCTTTTGGTGACATAATATATATGAACAGTAAGAGTTTGAGCAGCAAAAAAGCTTGCCATGCATGTGTTCGCTAATCTCAATTCCCATATGCAAAAAACAAAGCTTGCGATTCACATACAATCAAAAACCCAGCAAAAATTATCTCCACCCATTCGTTCCGAAGATTAAGGTGCCACGTTGGCTAGAGACCAACAGCGCAACTGCTTAGTTAGCCTTAGTAGGGCAACGAGATCTGACGAGTAAAAAGATGAAAACCAGAGCCAGCCTTTTGTACCAAAAACAAAGCTGAGAGCGACCTTTCTCCAGCAAAGCTCAATTCTTGAATGTGAAGATGATGCGCAAAAGAGGTATACTTTCTTGTCTTCCCTCTACTCATCTTGCTGTTCCCCTCATCAACAATTTCGTGGCTTTGTTTCATTCGAGACAAACCCAGATAGGATATCGACCCAATATTGTGAGTAATGTTGAGGATGCCTCCATGCTGTTCCATGAAATGCTTCACTCCTGTCCTCTGCCTTCTGTTGTCCGTTTCACTCAGATATTGGGTCAACTAGTCAAATTGAAACACTATTCTGCAGTCGTCCCTAGCTATGTTTAAACAAATGCTTCTCTGTGGAATTGTTCCTAATGACTACTCTGTCTATTATCATCAATTGCTATTGCCGTTTGAATCATATTAAAAGTTCTTCAAATTGGGTCTTCAACCAAATGCTAACACTCTGATCAATTATCATCAATTGCTATTGCCGTTTGAATCATATTAAAAGTTCTTCAAATTGGGTCTTCAACCAAATGCTAACACTCTGATCAACGGCTTTGTTCTCCAAAATAGAGTGGATGAGGCTGCGCTACTGTTCAGAAAAATGGTGGACGGAGGTCATTGTAAGCCCAATGTGGTTACTTTCTCGACACTAATAAAAGGCTTTTGCTTGATAGGAAACAACACTGCGGCTATACAGTTACTTGGGAAGATGGAAGAAAGAGGATGCGAGCCTGACATCGTTTCCTATAGCACCATCATTAACAGTCTTTGCAAGGATACACTAATCGATGAAGCATTCAAGTACCTCTTCGCAGAAATGATTAGTAGAGGTATTGCTCCAAAACTTACACCTCTTTGATTCAAGGAGTTTGCAATATAGGCCAATCGAAAGAAGCTACAAAGCTGTTGAATGAAATGGTGAGTAAAGGTATCTTTCCAAATCTCGTCACCTTCAATGTCTTGGCTGTTACATTCTGTAAGGAAGGGATGGTTGTGGGAGCCGAAAGTGTGGTTGACATGATGATTCTAAGACATATTCAGCCTGACATCATTACTTACAACTCACTTATGGACGGTTACTGTTTGCGGGAGAAATGGACAAGGCGAACAAAGTCTTTGATCTGATGATTAGCAAGGGCTCCATGGTTGATGTTCAGAGTTATAGCATATTGATAAATGGATATTGCAAGGGTAAGTAGGTCGATAAGGCTAACGAGATTTTCAAGGAAATGCTTTGTATGGAACTAGTTCCAGATACAATTACTTATAGCACTCTTATTGAAGGTTTTTGCAAAGCGGGGAGACTACAAGAAGCAGAAAAGTCGTTCTCTGAGATGCTAAGTTGTGGCCAGCTTCCAGATGTTGAAACTTATGCTGTGATACTTGATGGCCTGTGTAACAACCAGCAACTTTCTACGGCAGTAGAATTGCTTAGAGTGATGGAAGCCAACAAAGTAGAACTTGATATTGTAGTTTACACTCTTGTTATTGAAGGTTTGTGCAAAGCTAGAAAAATTGAATCCGCAAGAGATCTCTTCTGTGGTTTGTCATCAAAAGGAGTTCAGCCTGATGTGAGAGCATACACTATAATGATTTATGGACTTTGTCATCATGGCCTAATAATTGAAGCAGAAAAGTTGCCAAGAGAAATGGAAGGGAAATGCTGTTCTCCAGATGGTTGCACCTATAACACCATTATCCGAGGGTTGTTAAATAACAGTGAGGCATCATGGGCCATGAAATTTATTCAAGAAATGGTGGAGTTGGGTTTCTCTGCAGATGCATCAACTATGGAATTGATAGTTGGTTTATTGTCTAAGGATATTGTAGATCCGGCTTTGGTGCCACTGTTAAAAGATTCATGATATAGTTGATTTGAACTCTATTAAGCTCAGGTATGTCAATTTCTTCACTGCTCCATTTCAATCACTGTTTTTATGTCACTTGATTAGATTCAGAATTATAGATTGGAAATTAGACTCTCTGTGCTGCCAGATCAGGATTTGCTCCTGCCAGTTGTGTAGTTTGTTATTGGTGTTGGCCCTAGTATTTGTGGCTACAGTTATGAGTTATGACCTTAGATTTCTTTAAATGGTCTTAAATCTAGGCTGCCACTGTGCAGTTAAGTATATGCTTCTCAGAAGAGAAAGCTTATACCTTGCAGTTATTTGGGCTTTAAATCATGATTTCCATTTGATTCTTTTGGCGTGCCATGGTAGCTAGCCGCCTTTTTTTCTTGCTTGTTACTGTTTTAGGAAGGCTTTATAGCAGCTTCTCGGTTTTCTGCAGTCCTAGTTTGTTTTCCATATATGATGCAGTTCTTTGTTGATAACTGCTTACAAATTTCAGGTTATTGATGGTATGTATTTGTGTAGATTCAGAAGTTTGAACAAGTTGGCTTAAGCTAGCTCTTAGAACTCAACCTGCAGCTTGCTTGATTGGTAAACATGAACCTGGCAGGGATGGGAAGGGTTTTTAGGAATTGTATGGAGACCTTTTAGAGGCATATTCAAATATCATTTTTGGGTCTTGCCTGAATCCGGGTATGTGACAAATCTTCCCTCTTTAATCGTCTATATCTACTCCCACTTACCTAACGGCGGGAGGTTCAATCCTAGTCTACATAGTTGACAGCAAGGCATTCAGTAAATTCTTAACCTGTACTAGTCTACATATGTTGTTCTTCTTGTATTCATCAAGTTCCCATTGAAATAGGATCCACAGAAGGAAAATGAGGTATTAGACCTTGTTGTTCTCTGAATCAAAGGAAGCAATCAATAAAAGAATGACAAATTTCAGTTCAATGTCCCTCCATGCTGTGTTGAATGCTTTTATGACCTTTTGCTTCATTTGTCATGTTTACAGAATTATAAACGTCACTAAATTTAGCAATTACTTTCAGCCAACAGTTTTGTTCTCCTTTGTCTATGCCTTTAGGAAAATGTAATAATTCCCTGTGCAGCTTTTTGCTGGAACAATCCCTTTGTTAGTGGTAGTTGCATTATGTATGCCTTCATGTCCCCACTGTTGTTTCTAAAGCTCCTTTTCTGATGTTCAAGAATTATTTTTGCCGCTTTTTAATAGTTCTTGAGCAATCCATGGCAGTTTTTATAACTCAAGCAATTCAAAAGATGAGGGATGCAGTTCATGACTAGTGTATACTATACCCAGCTGTTGCAAGGTCACAATTTGTTTTCCTTTTGTTTTTTTTTTTTTCCCCTTTTTCAAAGACAGACTTTGAACAGTGATTCAATACAGAAATCTTGCTGATGTTTTCAAGTGATTTGGCTGCTAGTTGGCAGTATATGTTTTAGTATACACTGTGCTTTTAATCAATTTTCTCTTCATCCAAAATTTATATACAGGAACTGGCTGTTCATTTTCATTCTGGCATCCAGTATCCTTTATTGTCCTTGTTTTTAGTGGCAAGGTTTTGCTTATTTTTGGTGAACTATTCATAAATCTCAATCTATGTCATCTATTGAGTTCAGATAGTGGGTTGAATCATGGGGTAATAAGCATGTCCTTTGGGATCAGAATACATTGATCAAAAATAATATTTATCTGTCACTTATGACTCATAACTGCAAAACATGATTGGTGAGTGCATCACAATCAGTTTTGCCTTATACTACCCTAACATCTCCAATATGCTCACCATTCGCATTTAATCAAACTTTAGGCAAAGTTCATGTCATCTATTTGCTACTGTTCTAATTCAATGATGCTGGGAAGATTTAGGACACTCGAGCCTCAAAGAAGAGGAAATATGAGCTTGTGATGGTAAATCCCGATTGTACTTAACGTTAGCACTTACCACTCAGTTTTGTCAACCCAAGTTTTTGCTGACTAGAGGGTGAGCAGGGATAGATGTGGTTGAAGTATAGAACTTGGATAAAGTACAAAGAAGCTTTAGTGAAGTACTATTACTGGAAAGTTATTCCCATGAACTTTTCGGTGAAATAGTCCAAAATAATGGAAGAAATGCATTCTGCTTTACTCTATTTTATCTGTAATAGCATCATAATGGTTGGTTTGTTACAACTTTCCTTATCCCGTTTAGAGCTGTAGTAATGTCAATATCGCTTGCAGTTCAGTTGAAATACTTTGTTCCTTGTTATAATCTTTTCCTTGGACAGTACTATAATTGATCCATTATGCACATCACTTGCAGATTGCTCCAAGATGCCAAAAGCAAGGACACGATGCCATTTCAGGTTGGAGGGAGAATGAGGCTTGGTGTTCCAGTTGAGCATCTTCAGAGAAATTTTTCGTAGATAATCTGACCGGAAAAAGAGTCGCAAATGCAAAAAAGCTTAGATGTAATAGCCATATCCCATAATACAAAGAGTTCATGAAAAGTAAGCAAACTCTACGTAAGGCAGTTGCATTTGTAATGTATCTTTTCTTCAGAAGAAATATTAGAACTTGCAGCAGAGCTTTTGATGTGCCTGGCTTGAGGCAACAGCATATATTTTCTCCTCAAACGTTGCAGCAATTCTCTCGAGTTCTGGTAACCCATATGACCATGGGAGGAGATCCTCTTTGACACATCAATTCTTTATGTGCAACAGACGTGGTAATTGTGTCACATATTGACCATGAAGGTGAATTCAAAGTGAATAATTCAAGGGAATAAACTGTCTTATATTAATGTTAAAGTTTCCTCAAAATGTAACGATCGATGTACGAAATATCATGGAACCAGACATCAGCAGTCACTAGTACTTTATCATCCGTATCAGACCAGAAGGCATAATTTAACTACAATATTTCCATTTAGACATTCGCTGGTAATATATCCACCATATCTTTCAATCCGTATTCTTCCAAATTCCAATTGGTGCCTTCATATTCAAACTCATTGCTAAGTAGTGCCTTCTACATCTCGGCGTTCAGGTTATCACAAACTATGACAGAGCCAAATGCAAAGTTGTGACAAAACTATCTCTGCTATAAGTAGGTACTAGAAGGGTAACAAGTAACTTTCTTCTGGGTCACAAAGTTAAAAGAAATGAAACTTGATGCAAGCGTCTAAGTTTCCAGTAACAAACATGGTAAAACCAATTTTCTCTACTGCAAAGACAAGCACTAAACTCTCATGTTTTAAGGTCCAAGATTTTTTGTTTAATCCTTCCTCTCCATGTATACTTATATCTTGTTGACAATTCTAGGTCGTGCATCTACCGGAAATTGACTCCTGCAATCTAATGTGTCCAACAAAGGTTCTCCAACTTCAGGAGGCCTCTCATTATTGGTATCCATTAAATCAACCAACCCAACAAGCTGCGCAATAAAACAACCCAAGTGTGAGAAGGTTCAATGGAAAGTGAAAAACTATCAAGAATGCAAAAATATTGTACACAAGCAGCTAACTTTGAGTGATGATCATCATTGAGCTAATTTGAAGCAGGAATTTATGCGGCATACAATTCCTCAGTTCCCATATGCTGAAGGACAATTCACATAAAATTGAAAATTTGACTACCATCTGAGGTGTTTGGTGGTTGGACGGTTCGTTTGCTAACCTTGGAGGCAATTGATCCTGAGAATGTGATCCAGATTTACCAAGCAATAGTTAAGGAGCATTGCACTGGCGACCCTCCAGTGCAGCTCGAATTGTGTGGTCTTGTTGCTGAAAATGGCAATGGGAGTTTGTTGAAACTTATTGACAACAGGCGTTCAGGCCGAGGGGGACCAGTTGATAATCGGCGTAAGTCATGTAACTCTTTCAAACCATATTACTGTCATTGATATTATTCTTGATGGTTCTGATCTATAATTACAACAACAACAAAAATGTCCTCTCTTAAAAAGATCTACATACTTCTTTTAAACGCATTGAGGGGGCGGATGTTTACTTGATTGTCTACAATACTATAATAGGTGTCGGCCGAGAGATCTTAATGGTTCAAAAGAGAAAGAGATATCCTCTGGAGGCTGAGATACGAAGAACCCTGCACATCTTGCCCCTTAAATAATTTATATTGGGTACATTTGATATCTTTGTTAATTACCATTGACTTATAATGATTCTGTTCTGTTTAATAGGTATAGGAAATTGTCTGTTCTCCTTTCTCAAAATTGTCTGCTCTCCTTTCTCATTATCTTGATCATTAATGATGATACTATTTAAGTAGTTAACTAATCATGCACAGTGTTACTTATACTCTGATCCTCACCAAACATGCCCAGCCTGCTTTTCAAGTAGTGTCCTTTATCATGCAAGTAAATCTAACTGAGCCATCCAAAGCAAACACAGGAACTGATCTAGCCTCGACAAGGATTTATTATAAGATGGAGAGATTGAAGTAACTATATATATATATATACACACCTGCAAATATTAAAATCTTCCATTACTTGTCATACTGCGAGTTGTAGGTTCTTGAAGTGATATACATGCTATTAATTTCTTGGCCGGGTTATCAGTGATGGTGGACTAAAACTAAAAGTGATGATAAGAAGAATCAATGGTGTCGGCTGACTGGTTCTTTTGGGTCGCTAATTGATTCCCCCTTTTTTCCCCAAGTTTCAGTTTAGGGTTCCATTCTGGATTTTATGACCAAACCTAAATTCCAGTGACTGATTTCCTTGTTTAATTAATATACTGCTCCTAACTATAGAGGCAAAGGAGTAGGTGTGTGAGACTGACCGTGTACTCCCTGGGCATGATCTGGAATCGTTTGTACCTATATATAGTTATTTTGGTTTCTATAGTTTAAGAGAAGCAACTGCTCATTTACATGGACTGTTATTGATAGGAATAGATGCTGATGAAGTTCGGGATTGCTAATGGGTGGTTTGGCCAAACAAGAAGCTTGCGATATCTACACTTCAGCTTTTAGTGATCGAGGCAGTTCCTCAATTCGTTTGTCATTGATGGTTACCTTTTTCCTTTGATGATTGATTGAATCGGATTGCCTAACCTTGTCATGTTGCCTAGAAGCGGTATATCTTAGGACTTGGGACGTACTTCTGAGGAACCTTATCTAGCAGTGGAGGCTAGGGCATGTGATGTGGAGGAAATATTGCGAAATGCTAGTTGGAGGAATTGGCATTGAGATTGCTTTTATTCCACGACACAGGGTGATATAGTTATGAGACCGGAGCTTGTTCAAATTGGGTGCCTTTAATGGATTGCAGTGAACAGATCGTTGTAAAATCTTGCACTTATTAGTTTATTTACTATGATTTCTTAATTTCTGAAGAATTATTTAATGGTAATAGCCTGTCATACAATAAATAAACTTAAAAGGGACATATTTGTCAAATGTATAAAAGACATATTTTCACCAATCAGTAATTCGTCAACAAAAGTCACTAAAAGACTAAATAAAATCTAGGAGAGTATTTCTCTCAACCTATTCTTCTTCTACGGCATCCTAGCCTTCTTCATCTAGAGGCCTCTTGTAATCGCTTCATCCTCTTCATGGCCTCCATAGATGCCGTCACAACAAGTTTTGCTGCTCCTCTTGCTCTCGCAGTGGGTGGTAGCGCCCCGGATCTGGGAAAGATTGACAGTAATCCTGCGTGCATGTCCTCCCAATCTTTTCTACTTCAGGATGATAATGATGTGCCTCTTGTCACTCTGAAGAAGAAGAAGACGAGTAGACCGCCGGAAGTAAGAACAAGAGCCAACGTCCCAGTAACTGTAATTGGAGGTTCGGCTTCTAGCCCTAGAGATAAGGGCAAAGGAAAGCCTTAGGCTTTCCAGGTCTCTTGCCTACCACTTGAAATTGGGTCTTCTATTACTTTCTTCTTAGTTTACTCTAGTTGTACACCAATTGAGGTCTTTAGGCAACTAGGTTTACTTTTCAAAGAGGGGTTAGTAGTGAGGACTTGATTTCTTGTTGTTTAGGCTCAATGAGTGGCTTATGTGTTAACAGTGAGGGTCACTTGTCTTTTGTTTGGCGACTTGTGCCATTTAGTTTTTTTGGTATGAGACAGCATCTGATGTACGTGCCTTCCGGCCATGGATAAGTAATGAAGTTATCTATTTTCTCAAAAAAAAAAAAAATAATAATAATAATAAATACATACTTATCTTTGTCGTTGAGCTTGGTATCGGTTTTTAGCTTTTGATAGATTGCAAAGCATATTTGCATGCAATTCCTTCTTTAAATTTACGCTCTACCTATCATGAAGTAAATGGTGTGGTCCATAGATTTGCATACCTCTGTAGTGTTGATTATTTAGATGATTATTGGCTAGAAGAGGCTCCTGTAATTATCTAAGATGCACTCTATGAGAATTCTTGTATTAAGCTAGTACTCAAGGTATAGGTAATATGTTCCCCTCACTATACAATCATCCTTTAGTTATTAATAATATTATTGGGTGTGAGGCTGAATCTAAAGTTAGATTGGATTCCAAACCTCTATTTAATATATATATATATATATATATATATGTTTTACACGAAATTTATTGCCATGAGGTTGTTATATTTTTTAGGGCTGGCTTGAAATGCCGAAATTGTCGGAACCGATCGGAAACCGGCCAAACCGGCGGAGTCAACGCTGAACAAAAAGGCAGCCGGAGGTGCGGTGCAGTAATGCCATACCGAAGGTAAGATATCAGCTAGGTAGCGGTTTAGCTGATGGAGGAGGTTCGTTATTACCGAACCGACAAGATAGGATAGCTTTTATATATTTTTTATTATTTATATTAGTAGATGTGTTATTAGCCGTTGATGTGAGTGTTTATATTGGGACCTCCGACTTCACTTTATTATGAATTATTAAATGACATATATAACCTACAATAAAATGACTATTAAGGACAATAATTATACCCAAAAATATTATATTCATTTTCTCTAGACTTTCCAATTCAATAATATTATATTTGTTTTAGAGAACGGGAGTTGAGAGAAAATTGTTGTGTATTCTCATTGATAATAGGGGCCTCTTTATATAGAGGATTACAAGACATAGAGTCTGAATCATACAAGGAAAGATAATCTCTAGATTCTTCTAATTAAACCCTATTACCACTAGGTCAAGTAACCTAGAGTTTGGATCAAACACAAATTAGGGTTATACTTGAACACTCCCCCTTGTGTTGCCCAAACGCAGTTCTTCTCTCATTGCCTCGCTAAAAACCTTGCCGAGTAACAAAAACCCAGTGAGAAAAAAATAACCTCAGTCGAAGGGGAAAAAGAGCACAACACACCCTTCACGTTTTGAGACCATACATGTAGACACCTCCCCCTGATGACTATGGTCATTGGAGTTCAGATAACTTCCGCAAACGATGCTAGCAACATGTTTCTCGAAAGTGGAATTTGGGCAATGACTTAGTGAGCAAGTTTTGCCATACTGTCCTCAGATCGAACCTAGTTCACTTTGGTATTTGAGGAGAGTCTGTTGTTGCTGATTATGCTTGGTGTTGTTGCTTTTGATGTAGCCTTGCTTCATTTGTTCAAAACGAACAGCATTATCCTAAATGCTCATAGGTTCATCTTGTGGTAGACTTCAAACCACAATTGTTCGAACATGCATAATTATGGATCCAATCCATAAACATTCACGAACCACTTCATGAAGAGCAATAATCTCTGCATGGTTCGAAGATATAGCGAGTAAGGTATATTCTGTAGACCTCCAAGACATCACGGTCTTTTCCCATGGTGAACACTTAACCAGTTTGGGAATGACCTTTGTATGGGTCAGAGAGATACCCAATATCAGCAAAACCTTCCAAAACACTTATGTCATTTTAGGGTGGGGATAGAGAATGCAAACCAGCGTTGGTGGCTTTTCTGGTGTGTGATGGGTCTGAATCCATCATCTCTTTGTAGGAATAGAACAAACTCATATCAACCGTATATCTCAAGTACTGAAAGATATATTTTTCCACCAATCCAATGGTGTCGCGTTGGCGCATAGCTATACCTAGCTAACAAGTTCATAACATATGAGATGTCCAGTCTTGTGTATTGAGATAAGTACAATAATGCGCCTATTGTACTTAAGTAAGGCACTTCTGCCTCTAGCACATCTTCGTCATCATCCTTTAGACGAAGAGGATCTTTTTTAGGATCAAGACTATGAACGATCATGGGGGTGCTTGAAGGCTTGACCTTGTCAAAATGCCTAAGCATCTATCAACACGATGCTCAAGTGCCAAACCGAGACATAATCATGTAATCATTCATCTCAAACTCGGATTTCAAGTGTTTAGCGGTTTCCCTTAATCCTTTAAGGGCTTCTAATGAAGATCATGTCCAACATGAACCACGATAGAATCCGAACCTTGTTATGAAAACACGTGGGCATATCCCTTCCCAATCAAGTAGTCATCTTAGTGACCGTTTCAACCTTATTGCAAACGCGCTCCGTGGTCTGGAGCCACTTGACTTGGGTAAATGAAGTTCACCATGAACCATCATATATATTCCATATCTAGATCCCGATAGAGATACATAGTGACCACATTTGTAAGCTGCATAAACAGTTATTCAGAAACTACCAAACTGACAGGGTAGTGGAGTGCAATGACATCCATTACGAGAGAATATGTCTCATCGTAGTCAATTCCAGGGTGTTTTGTGAGAAGTATTGCACCATAAGGCGAGATTACCATATCTTTTTCTCATCACACTTTCTAACGAAGACCCATTAGTCAACAGGTTATATGTTAGGAGGTGCTGGCATCACTGGCTCAAAAACCTTCCCCTTCGTTAGAGAATCCATCTAAACCTGGATCGCATCTTTCTATTTAGGCCAAATCTCTCTACGTTGGCATTCATTGATCAACGGAGCGTGGTTCGATGTCATCGGACTCAACAAACTCATGCGCATGCGCAACTACGTCATCATTATGATGGAGTTTCTATCCCACGTCTCATGTACACTAGTGTAATTTTCATAGAGCTCTATATTCTCAGGAATAGGTTCTGACGTTGAGGCGTCCCCCAACGATAACCATAACCCTGAAGATTCTCATGAGATGGATTTTGAGTCTTGATGATCAAGGATTGGAATGTGCCAAAGTATCCTTCGAACTCACGGGCCTCCTACGCATCCTAGCTGGGGCCATGTCCTATAATGCCAGAGTGACACTCTCTTTGGCGTTGGCACCATGCCTACCTTCTTGTAGGGTGGCGCTACGTCCTCTAGTAGGGACATACTTCCTTGCAGGCATGTTTGCAGCATATTTGTGTGATCTCGTGACTTTAACAGGGATCAAGATGAGACATAGTCGGGACATGCCACGACAATTCCTGTCGTTCCTGCTGAACATTCGTGTTCTTATCTCCCCCTAACGACGGGAAGACTGTCTCATCAAAGTGACAACCCGCAAATCTAGCTGTAATGAGATCGCCTTGCAAGGGCATTAAGTGGCGGACGATTGTTGGAGTCTTAAATCCAACGTAGTTGCCCATTCATCTGTAAGGACCTATTATAAAGCGTTGTGGCTGTGAAATTGGCACATAAATGGCTCACTCAAATATGCATAAGTACGATACTTGTACCCAGTCACTAGCTATAACGCAGAGGTACATTGAGTGGCGGTGGGTCGTAGACAAATTAGCATAGCTGCATGCGATATTGCATCACCCAAAACGAATATAAGGAGATTGGTGCGCATTACCAATGTTTGGACTACCATCGTAGTCTTTTCCGTAAGACCATATGGGTGTGTACATGGGAATATGATGTTCAACATCAGTCCCATTGCAATATCCATCAAAAGTCTTTCGATGTAAACTCTCTTGCATAGTCAAATCCAATTGACTGAATAGGATGATGCGGGGAGTGAGCCCGTTATCATATGATATGTGCTAGGAGTGGAGCATAAGCAACATTTATAGGTGGACAATGGCACAACACGTGACCAGCGTGTTTGCGTGTCAACCAACATCATGAAATATTTAAGCGTCTGCAAGTTGGTTGAATTAGTCCACAGAATCCCCATGGATTCTATATAAGAACAGAATGAGTATGTTCATTTCCTTGGCATAGGACGGTCTTAGTCCTAATTTCCCTAAGGAACGGGCTTTGTAAAACGAGCGAGAGGCTTTAGAAGCAACCAATGGGAATTTTGGTTAGGCCTAAGCGTCTAAAAAGCTATTTGAAGCAAGTTGGTGATTGCAGCATCACCTGGGGAGCCATCACCATGATGGACGCCATCCATGGCATTATGGATAGGGACTGCGCCAGCCCTTGGCTAGTGGTGGACAGAGGCGGTGCCCTAGGCAGCAGCGTCGATCACACTTAGTCCAGGAATCAACTTTTGATTCATGCTTCATGTCGCTCGAGAGAAAGGATGTCCATGTGAAGTGTTTAGTAGATGGATCATCATATCATGACTAGGATGACCTATCATGATAGAAGCTAGCAAATTATTGGAAATGGATTTGTGTTTCAAGCTCGTTAGTCGAAATTTTTGGTTGCTTAATTCATACTTAGTTCTTATTTCTGAAAAGATGATTGGAATTTTACGTCCTTAGTACCTTCTAGCAATGATGCTTCTAATGGCTAAGTAATTAGCAATCATGATTACTTTAAGCAGTTTCTAAGTTCTCATCAATGTATCCCTTTCTAGTACAGGTATGGCAAAGGCAATTGGAAGTTTATCCTTAGATACTTACCGAGATGTATCTGAAGAGAGTACTGAGGTACCTATTGTTTTCACCATTTGGAATGGCTATTGCCACGTACATTAACATAATGTAAAAAGTTGTATCCCTACCATGTTCTACTTTAAGCTTCTATCTCGTATTTGAGGCTTTTGCGGTTGCTATGTTGAGGTTGAGCTAAAGGACAACTGAGCCATTGGCATCACAGCCCTTGGTGTTAAAGAGATTGGGTGTTGAACTTTGACGAAAAGAAAACCAAGTAAAAATGAGATGAAGAAGAGTGAAGGAGAAAAGGGAAGAGGAACTTGGAAATGGGCAGACAACGCGGAAGAAAGAGAGGAAAGGGAATGCAAAAGATTAGGAGGGAAAAAAAAGGTAAAAAGAGAGGGAAAAGGCAATAGCAGCTACTGGGCTTGTTGTGTTTAGAATTATATATATATATATATATATATATATATATATATATTATATAAAAGGCTAATGGCCCTTTTGTTAACTGAGATTTGTAATAACTTATATAGTAGTTTTTTTTTTCTTCCCCTACCATTGAAATATATAACGGTGAGTGAGTGACTAAATTAGATGCAAATAATCTAAACAAGATTATGTCGAAGATTAGTTCTAGTTGAGAGTGTAAATTGGTTGAAACTGACACAGTGGTGTGTGACTTGAGAAGAGATCTAACCCAGAGTTTTTTCTTTTCTTTTGATAAGAAAAGACTACAAAAAGTTAGAAGTAAAGCGCGGAGGGCAACTGGAACCAATCCAATCAAAGTTTAAAGTAGTAGCAGCAGTAGGCGACAACTTGTTATCTAAAAAATGACTGACGTTAAAGGAGAGATTGAGCTAGGGGTCATCATTTGGCCCTTCGGCTAAGCCCGCCCAGCCCATAGGGCTGAAGCGCTACCCGGCCCTTGCATTAGGACGAGCCGGCCCGACCCTTTCTCAAATAGGGTAGGTAAGGGCCATGCAATTGAAACCCGGCCCGGCCCTTCAGCCCTACCCGTTTGAGCCCGTTAGGGCGAAGCCCGGCCCGGCCATCTAGGCCCACCCGTTTAAGCCCTAATATTTTCTATTTTTAAAATAAATTTCTCTTTTTTCTATAGCATACAACTTATCTCTTTTTTGGTAATTGATTTCCTAAGCTTTATTTTCTTTAATTCTTGTTTCCTTTGTTAAATAAAAACTAATTTAGAGAGATACTTAATTAAATATAACCTCATTAACTAATATTTATAAATGTCATAACTTATAAATTAATCTCAATATATATATATACGGGAGGGTTCGAAAGAGGACGTCCGTGGGTTTCTAAAACTGCGGATGAACTCTTCTCAGCCGTTGATCTGGTTAAATGAAAAGCAACGGCTCAGATGAGGAAGCTTCCAATAACAATCGTGTCAAATAGATCTGGTACGGCAACCCGACTCCTCAGTCTCACCCTCAACGATGAAACCAGAGTCACGGTCTCCAGTTCTCCATCCAAAATCCATGTCTTCCCACCATTGATGTTTGAAACTCGCCTCAGGTTGCACGATTGTCATAACCCATGCTTCGTTCTTTTTCCTTCTCTCACAAAAGTTGCAGTCCTCCGATGGTATTGACCTACCTTGGAATTTTCGCCCCAAAAATTGGAGGCTTGGAAGCACATACAGTCACTCACAAAAGTTGCAGTCCTCCGATGGTATTGACCTACCTTGGAATTTTCGCCCCAAAAATTGGAGGCTTGGAAGCACATACGGTCATCTAGGGTGTTTCTCGAGTATGGGTTCTCTCTTTTCTGATACTTTTGATTCCTAATTACAAAATTTAGGGTTTTTTTTTTTTAATCTTTTTATGCAAGATTCCATAATTGAGATTTTTCCTTTCAATAACTAGTTAGCGAGTCGATCCGTTGATGTATCTATTGTCCTTAGTTTCTGTTGCTGCTATGTGTATGAATCAAGATTGCTAGTGTAGATTTCATTAACTCTGGAACTTCTATCACTTTATTTGTTTTCCAAGTGTGTAATATTTTCTGCGACTTAGAGAGCTTTATGTTTGTTTCTTATTTTTGATAGAGTTCTTACGGTTCATGGTCATTCTTCAATCGATGTTTATTTCTTGTTTTTGATAGAGTTCATAGGGTTCGTGGCCATTCTCCGATCGATGAGGGAGCTATTGGAACTTGGTGGTTTCTAAAGTTGATTTCAGTAACTTTGTTGCAAGTGATCCTTGTTTTAAGTTCATAAAATTTTAAGTATCTATTTTGCTCTACCCTTTTATCTCTTACATAGAGTTGCTGGATCAAAATCTAATAACATTCAAATGTTCAACAAAAGAGAAAATGCACTGCTCCTTTGAATCTGCATCTGCGATTTGATTTATGCATACCAACTTTTTTACTGCTTGTCTTGTTGTGCCAATTCCTATTAATCTAAGTTTCTAGGAATTCTTGATATTCTTGTGATGAACTGTGACTCTGAACTTTACCAAGGAGCTACTGTACTGTTTCATGCTTCTCTACTTGCTTCCTTCAATAAATGTGTTTGCATTGCTCCTTGTTGTAGTTCAATTGTATGGTACATTTGGACAAATTTGATGGCTTTACATATTTATAATTAATGATTACTGTGGTTCGTGCAGCTGAAGTGGGCAACGTTCTTCCTAGCTCCAATGTTATGTGGATTTGAAACTTTGACAACCTGTATGATGGTTCTTTCTCCTATATAGATAAGAGATAACACTGGAGATTATTCAGACAAGTCAAAATGATGATGCTGTAAAGAAGTATACCAACATGTTTGACTGGTTGAAATACCCTTCTAATAGCTATGTTCCATTCTCCAAGAAACAAATCATCAAGGACAATCCAGAAAAACCCCAAAGATCTGGAACAAGACGAGTTATAGTGTGTTTGATTCTTTAGGTTTTGGGATGCAAGATGATTTCTATCTAGATTTGTGTAATGATTTTAGTAGTAAGGTGAGCTTTTAGCTCTACAAAATCAATGTTTAGACTTTGTCAATGTAATGTGCATTTTCTGAGAATGAAATCTCTACAAGAATGTTGTATTATACCACATTGAGAAAGGTTTAGCTTTAATTTGGGTGCATTTTTTTTTCTTTGTTGTGGTTGTCGTTTTGTGCATTGTTCTATGCATTTTCTCATAACACAAAGCTTTGTGCCATTCTGGAGAAAGGTTAGCTTTCTTGGTTATGGACTTGTGGTTGTTGTTTTCCTGCAATTTGTTATTTCTAATATCAGCAGGCACCACTAGCAGCAGACATTTATTAACAAACAAGGTTGTTTTAGTCCCAAATTGCATATAGCTGCAGAATACTGCAATTTGTTATTTCTAATATCAGCAGGCACCACTAGCAGCAGACATTTATTAACAAACAAGGTTGTTTTAGTCCCAAATTACATATAGCTGCAGAATACAGCTACAGAATTGCATTCAGCTGCATAATATAGCTGCAGAATTGCATTCAGCTGCATAATATAGCTGCAGAATTGCATTCAGCTGCCATTCCATAGTTCCTTATTCAATGTTTCTGGAACCATTACACAAAATGAAACATCATATTTTCTGGAATCATTACACAAACAAAATGAACCATGATCAGTCCACATCAAGACTCCTCATCCATACTGGTGGAACTTGACTCCCCATCTTTGTTAATAGCAGGTCTACATAAGATAAGTATAAATAAAGTGATAAATATCAATCAATAAAATTGTTCACATAAACAATAATGTCAAGCACAATTAACTATAAGTTCTTACTTTCCATGAAGTGTTGGACAATTTCTTTTGTCATGTGACTGACCAAATAATCCACACCCGTGACATTGCCTACCTTGATTGTCTTTTACCTTAACTTTCCTCTTCTCTTTTCCTTTTCTCAACCTTCTCCCACACCCTTTGGCCCTCACTTGATTTGGTTCATTAAAAATATGTTGACTAGCATCAATCTTAGTCTCCAAAACTACTGCACTTTGTCCACTTTCATTACCAATCAATGTTTTAATACTTTCCAAGTAAGCATCCAAGCATTCCATAAAGAGTTGGCTAGTCTCATCACTCACCATTGCCTTATCAATTGCATCTGTAGCATGCTAGAATAGTTTAGTCCTCCTTGCAAGTAAAGCTTTGTTATCTTTTACCCATGTTTGACTGGTTGAAATACCCTTCTAATAGCTATGTTCCATTCTCCAAGAAACAAATCATCAAGGACAATCCAGAAAAACCCCAAAGATCTGGAACAAGACGAGTTATAGTGTGTTTGATTCTTTAGGTTTTGGGATGCAAGATGATTTCTATCTAGATTTGTGTAATGATTTTAGTAGTAAGGTGAGCTTTTAGCTCTACAAAATCAATGTTTAGACTTTGTCAATGTAATGTGCATTTTCTGAGAATGAAATCTCTACAAGAATGTTGTATTATACCACATTGAGAAAGGTTTAGCTTTAATTTGGGTGCATTTTTTTTTCTTTGTTGTGGTTGTCGTTTTGTGCATTGTTCTATGCATTTTCTCATAACACAAAGCTTTGTGCCATTCTGGAGAAAGGTTAGCTTTCTTGGTTATGGACTTGTGGTTGTTGTTTTCCTGCAATTTGTTATTTCTAATATCAGCAGGCACCACTAGCAGCAGACATTTATTAACAAACAAGGTTGTTTTAGTCCCAAATTACATATAGCTGCAGAATACAGCTACAGAATTGCATTCAGCTGCATAATATAGCTGCAGAATTGCATTCAGCTGCCATTCCATAGTTCCTTATTCAATGTTTCTGGAACCATTACACAAAATGAAACATCATATTTTCTGGAATCATTACACAAACAAAATGAACCATGATCAGTCCACATCAATTCATAACAAAATGAAACATCATATTTTCTGAAACCATTACACAAACACAATGAAACATGATCAGTCCACATCAATTCATGGCATTATATTTTCTGGAACCATTACACAAACAAAATGAAACATGATCGCAGAGAGCATCAGTTCATAACTAAGCCTGGGATCATATTTTCTGGAACCATTACACAAACAAAAATGAACCACATCAGTTCATAACAAAGCATGGGATCATATTTTCTGGAACTATTACACAAACAAAAATGAACCACATCAGTTCATAACAAAGCATGGGATCATATTTTCTGGAACTATTACACAAACAAAAATGAACCACATCAGTTCATAACAAAGCATGGGATCATATTTTCTGGAACTATTACACAAACAAAAATGAACCACATCAGTTCATAACAAAGCATGGGATCATATTTTCTGGAACTATTACACAAACAAAAATGAACCACATCAGTTCATAACAAAGCATGGGATCATATTTTCTGGAACTATTACACAAACAAAAATGAACCACATCAGTTCATAACAAAGCATGGGATCATATTTTCTGGAACTATTACACAAACAAAAATGAACCACATCAGTTCATAACAAAGCATGGGATCATATTTTCTGGAACTATTACACAAACAAAAATGAACCACATCAGTTCATAACAAAGCATGGGATCATATTTTCTGGAACTATTACACAAACAAAAATGAACCACATCAGTTCATAACTAAGCTTGGCATTTTAAAACAAAACAAGACTGATCATGTACAAAATTCCTTTGTTCCAAGAATCTTCCGAGTATCCAACTAACCATTCACAATTGAAACGGTTACCTACAAAAATCTAATACCATTTGGCCTATTCACAGAGAGCATGTTGAACTTGACTCCTCATCCATACTGGTGGAACTTGACTCCCCATCTTTGTTAATAGCAGGTCTACATAAGATAAGTATAAATAAAGTGATAAATATCAATCAATAAAATTGTTCACATAAACAATAATGTCAAGCACAATTAACTATAAGTTCTTACTTTCCATGAAGTGTTGGACAATTTCTTTTGTCATGTGACTGACCAAATAATCCACATCCGTGACATTGCCTACCTTGATTGTCTTTTACCTTAACTTTCCTCTTCTCTTTTCCTTTTCTCAACCTTCTCCCACACCCTTTGGCCCTCACTTGATTTGGTTCATTAAATTCAAGGGAGGTCCCAAAAATCCCAAATCTTCAAACTTAGAAAACTCAAAGCTTTACCTTATACAGTGACTTGGGGACCTTTATCAGGGTCTTCACCGGTGATGAACTCTGGTGACCATGTTATCATCAAACCCAAACGGCAGCAGTGAGGAGGACTAAGGAGATGACGAGGTTTGGTGACAATTTTCATGAGAGAGAGGAAAACAAAAGAAAGCTTGGGTTGCAACAATCTTGCAAACTAAGATGGGTTTCAAGCATCAATGGTGAGAAGACATGGATTGGAAGACATGGATTTTGGGTGGAGAAGGAGAGAAACTTTGGTTTGGTCGTTGGGATGAAGACTTTCCAGACGGGTTTGAAAAGTTTGGTTTGGTCGTTGGAATTGTTATTGGAAGCTTCCTCTCTGGGCCGTTGCTTTTCATTTAACCAGATCAACGGCTGAGAAGAGTTCATCCGCAGTTTTAGAAACCCACGGACGTCCTCTTTCAAACCCTCCCGTATATATATATATATATATATATATATATATATATATATATATTAAATATGATCAACAAAAAACAATGAGTCTTATATTGCCTATATGAATATGGAGCCACATTTTAAGGAAAAAAAGAATAATGTATTTCTTTTTGTTAAACAAATTAAAGCCCTTTTAGGCCCATTTCTGCCATATTTGGCCCTATTTGGAAGGCCGGCCCGACCCTGCCCTTTTGGCCTTAGTGACTAGGGCTTTTCGGGCGGGTAAGGGTTAGCATATTTAGACCTCGGCCCTACCCTACCCGGCCCTAAATTTTGTTGACTTTGACTAGGCCCGGCCCTAGCCCGGCCCATGATGACCCCTAGATTGAGCATTCAAAATCGAATATCTAGGGTATTCTGCCAATACCGTAGAATAACGACAATAGTAGTTTGCTTACAAGTTCAACAAAGCATTTTTAACATTGATTTTTAAGTATAGGGAAAAAAAAATAGAGATATTACTTTTGGATTCATAAACTTAAAAAGTTTAAAAGGTTTTTTTAGGGAAATTGAATCAGGTTCCAATATATTACGACATCAAGCTAGAAGGTTCCAAGAAAGCACTCATAGTACAAGTACAGCACAATATATACTGCGCAAAGCAGCCAAATCTCCTAACCAAACTGCTCAAAGCAGCCAAATTATTACTAGCTAAAACTAGAAAAAGAAAAGCAACAAGTAAATAAACCCAACACATATCCAACCCTAAACCAAAGCCACTCACATAACAAGCATTGACTCCTAAGACCTTCATGGTGTACATCACCACTCATCAAATCAGCACACAACAACAATCAAGGGCAGAATAGGAGGTTAGCCAAGCCAAGCTCAATTATTCAAAACAAGAAGAAAGAACAAACTACCTGTAACGCCCCAAGCTACACCTCACCAGCTTAAGCACGTCACAGTGCCGCGAGTCTCTAAAACATAAACCGAACGCTCGATTTACATCCTAGAGAACTGCTAGGCATTTTGTTTGAAAAACTTTTTGTAAAACACAACGGAAGCTACAAATATTTTTGAGGTGTTAACTTGAATTGCTGAAATCTATTTTGTTCGTCCAGAACTTGGATAAGGATCACACGAAGTATGAATTTCAATGAAAGAGAATTCAACTTAATTTAACATGAGGCTAGATAACAATAAGCACCGAAACACTAAGTTCGAGAAAGAGAGTTTAAAAATTAAATCCAAACGATGATTTACCGAGCTTCCGCACACCTAGCTCTGCCCGCTACTGTCTCGTCACCAATGCACAGTACCTGCATTCATAATGTTGTAGGGGTGAGCTTTCGTCCTCGATGCTCAATAGGAACTCTAACTCGACTAGGTTTGAAATCGATAAATAGATTTTGGAGCTCCAGTATGAAAACATGCTTAAACCAAGTATTTAAAAGAACGACGAACTTTATAAAAATGTTTTTGACTTGAAAATTGATGCATGATACTAAATTGAATACGCGCGCTGAATCTTTCCATATGGTCGGTCCTATAGACCCACTACACGACCTTACCTCAATCTACTTTATCACCAGGTAAGCGTAGCGAGAGCGTCCGCTACCTAGCTACGCACACGTACCGGGCCCGTCATTACGATTGGAATACCCGGACGACCGGCGTAACTAACCCTCCGGAGGTTTTGGGGATCGAACCCAAGGAAGTCAGTGCCACCCTTCTCTCTCAAGCTATCACACACTTTCTCACGGATTGGTTAGTATGCATTGCATTTTAACATAACCAATCCATACCACTTAACATGCATCACATTAATTAAATATAAAAGAAAATCACCATCCGAGGAGAGTCCTGAATCCCTACTTGGATTCCGATGTCTTCACTCACGTACTTCGAGAGTCACGAACCTGCTGTTCCTCGGGTAACTGGAGTCCTAGATTTTGACATTTCGATAGTTAATATTTTTTGGAAAATTATAGGAAATCTCGACGATTAATATATCATTCAAACCAACCTTTCGTGGTTTGACCAGGATTGACCCTTTCGACCACTGCTTGACCAACATTGACCAATTTGATCACATTTGACCAATCGAGATAGGTTCGATAATTACCTAAATTATCGAACATTCACTTGTAGTTACGATAGTGAGTGCATTCGATTTACTAAGGTCACCCAATATTTATATGCTTATAATTTAATTTCTTTCACTTTCTATCCATTTAACATATGCACAAGCATATTCTATTTCTTATACAGGGTGTGCCCAAAATTGCTCAGGACACCCAAATTCATAACTTGAGCACTTTTCAATTATTCCATAACCAAAGTTTCAACAACAGACATGCAACTCAAGCAGCCAATGTCAGTCCACGATCTCAAGTCAAATATCAATTCCCAAATTTACTCGCACGACTCAAAACACTATGATCAAGACAACATAACAAATCCGATAAGAAGTCTTTAATTTCACAATACCAACCAAACTCAATTCCACAGCTTCCGATCACCAACACAAGAACAAAACGGAATTTAAGTTTGAGATTATACCTTCGAATGCAAAATTGACTTTGATCAAGCCAACCTCAGTTTCCAGAACAAAGCCCAATGATCCAAACCCAGTTTCCTAGCTTCATTGCCGAAGATGAACTGGTATCCAAGCCTCAACGTCCACAACCCAATAATCTTCAAAGCTTCATACTCCCATTTGTGGTCAGCTTCCTCCTACAGATGCAACCAAGTCAAAACGAAGCCGGGAAGAGCTCGGAAAGCTGCCGGCATTGAGGAATCGCGAAGGAGGCAGGAGCAACCCATAAACAAAATAGTCAAAACTTGATTAAATCGAACAACTACTCATACTGGGGTGTTGAGCATGAAGAGGAGATAAGTCTCCATACCAAATGCAGCTTAATTGGTCGCCGGAAGTTGCAGAGGCGGCCGGAGAAAGCTCAGGGCTTCCCGTCGTTGCTGCACTGTTCATCGTCAATACATGGGCGATATGAGGATGTAAGGAGGTAGGCAACGCGGAGATGAAGCAGATGGTGGTAATCCGTCAGCAATCGGTGGTCGGACGGTGGCTGGGTCACGTTGTCGGGTCGCGGTGCATCTCGGTTCAGAGAGCACCGAGCTCTCTCTCTCTCTCTCTCTCTCTCTCGAATGTTCCTGTGTCTTCCCATCGTTCACAACTTATATAGACGTGTCCAATTAATGATGGAAGGCTAGGATCAAGCGGTGGAGACGGTGGATGGCTAGGATTGCTCCACCTGTTTTCTGTATCTGTAATGAATTGCCAAAATCCCAAAACTTCGGACAGCCACTATAAATAGCTCGGGTATCCTAACAATTCTCCGAAAATTTTCACAAACTCGTTGTGTCGTATACTTTATTATCCAACTCCTAAATTTAAGATTTCACTTTGTGAACATTCTCGAAAATTTTCTCCAGCGTCACCACGTTTACCGAGATCGTTAAATAATTTACCGCACGATCATCGCTAAGCTCGACACATTTTTCCGGGGCTCACACTACCACTCTTCCAAAAACCTATAACAGGCCCGGTCCAAGCAAAGAAAGGGAATAAAAGAATTGGCATGCCCAGCCATACCACTAGGAGCGACCCAGGTAAGCGGAGGCCCATCCCATACCCCTCTCCATCCTCGACCTACCCGCAACAGGCTTCGAGAGAGCAGCTTCCATTCACCAGTCCAGCAGCTGGCAGTGGACCTCCACCATGACCATGGTCAAGTCTAGACCCCGACCTGAACACCAACCTGGATCAGCCGATCTGTCACCCCCAAGTGCAGACGAAACCTGCCTCTGAGATACCTCAAAAAGTCGAGCCTCCAAACCACCACTGCAACAACAAAAACTATCGCTGCACTAGCAGAAACCGCACTGTAGCAGAAGTGACGATCTTCGCCGCAAAATTTGACTCAGAGCCTTACGACCTTGAGCCCAGACGGACGGATCGAATCCAAAAAAGCACGGTCAGATAAGCCTCCAGACTAGAAGCTTCTCGCCACCAAACAATATCAACTCAGAGTACCCGCCGCATCGCCGCCTTATCTCCCCACCCCGCGATCGCCTCCTTGCCTGAAGGAAGTGCACCGCCGCCAATTGAAACCTAAGTTTCGAAAACCCTATATATGTATGTGCTCTAAAAAATTTAAAAGGTTATTTTTAAAATACGAAACAGGAAAATACCTCTCTACATATTTTTGAGTACTAATGCTTGTCCTTGGAAATAAAAAGAAAAAACAATAAAAGAGGAAAAGAAGAGAAGAAAAAGAATAAAGAGAAGGAGAAATAGAAAGACTTGGTCTTTTCCTCTCGTTGAGAAAGAGACTAGGGCCAAAGAGCCGACTTGGTCTTTTCCTCTCATTGGTCGAGCCCCTCTTAGCCACAAAGTAAGGGCCCATTCGGTAGAAAAATAAGAGCTCTTTTTCATTTTTAAAAACAAAAACAACAAGAAATTGCGTTCGGCAGTATATTTTTGAAAATGTTAAAAACAGGCATTGAAAATATTTTCTAACTTTTCTCTAACAATCTGAAAACGTCAAATTAACGTTTTCAATATTTCTCATTCATCTGTTTTCATCTCACATACCTCCAACCCCTAAACTTTATCTACATCACCTCAACAGTTTGAAACTCAAAGAACTGAAGCTGCCTAAACTCTTTCATACGGTTCTGGATTCTCACGAACTCATCATCTTCAAACTTGTGTCCTCATCGGATTCCGGCCAAACTAATAAAACACAAATCAAAACCAGACATTTTTAACATCAATCATTGATCAGATGCATTTCTTTGAAATCATTTAAAGCTTTGCATGTCTTTCCAGTATCGATCTTAAGCTCTCTACACTCTATATGGATCTGACATTTTTATATTTGAACTCATAGAAACTGTAAAGGAGAAGAAAGACGGAATACAAAATATCTCTTGCATAATTAATGGTGGATGAGAATTAAGTTAATTGAATCGGAATTGATTAGCAATAAAGAACTGTTGTATGATTATTGGTGGTCTTGGTATCAAAGGCTCTTTGAAGTCTGTGTTGTTTGTGAAGATGGGGTTCTGATGAAATGAAGAAAGTGAAAAACTATTTTTTAAGATTTTATACCGAACACTTTTTTAGTTTGGAAAATGCATTCTCTATTTCTCTTTTTCATTTTTAAAAATATGTTTTTCAAAACATTACCGAACGGGCACTAATTAAGTTTTCTTTCCAGTTTGATTTTGCAAGCATGGTTGGTTTAATCTTCACGAATGGGTTTAAAGTGGATGAACAGTAGATTTGAAAAGGATGTTGCCCAGTGAATTTCTAATGAATAATAGAATGGGGTTTTGCTTCGTTACAGTAGATGAACAGTAGAGTTGACATGGATGTTAGTGGGTCTTTGCTTGATTGCATTATCTGAGATAGATCAGCCAAGATCTCATATACAATCCATAGAACAAATTATTGACATGCCTTTTTTTTCTTTTCCTTTTTTTTTTTTTGTCAATTAGAACAAATCAACCAAAAGAAGAAAGATGTTGCACTAGTAGGATTTTTTTTTTTTTTGGGAAAGGCAGAATGAAAAGAAACTAATCATGAGGAATTCTGATGGGGTTTGTGGAAGGCAATCAAATTTAAGCAAATGCAGACTACTCATGAGGAATTCTGAGACCAAAAATACATTTCTCCAGAATGAATAAAATATACAAACCAGTGAAGCACAAAACTAATTCAGCCAAAAACTAGTAATCAATTTGTTCTAATATTGATGACATGCTTCCATATGCAGAATGCTCAAGATTTTGGCTCGTTTTAATTGCGTTCAGAGCTCAAGCCTTCAATCTACTATTGCTGCAAAGGCATCCTCCATCAAAGAAGCATCACGTCTTGGATCCGGCATTGCTGCAAATGTAACCTCCATTAAAGATGCAAGTATAAGAATTTCTTGACATAGAGCACAAGATGCATGTCATATGTAATTGAAATGATCAAATAACAGAATGATGATTTGTGTATAACTGATTTGTAGGTTTATCCAACAAGATGTATATCATCTTTGCCTCTTCTTGACATAGAGTATAAGATGCCCAACACAACAAGGATACTAGAACATTCAATGGTCGTTGCAGCAGTTCACCTTATGGAATACAAGATACTGAAAATCATAGGCAGAGAAGTGAAACTTTCAACAGAAAGTATCATCAGAAGGTGCAGCAACATAAATTCCATCCGTTGTATTCTAGATTTCCTACCGGGGTTATACTTACATTAACTGGTTGTGCACAGTTGTTAGGCCAATCTTGGTAGATCATAGCTCATTCTGATGATAGGACATGGGGATAGGAGTGAAATCTTTTGATCATCTTTACAAAAAGAAGAAGAAAAAAAGAACGAGAAGAAAAAAGTAAAGTGTTGAAAAAAATAAAAAATTGGAAATAAGATGAGATGGGCTTAAGGCGTGAAATGAAAAGAAATAGAGCGGCAGATTAAAAACAATTGGGCATGGCTTTTAGGACGTTTCCAAACGTCATGGGCTCAAATAATTATTATGACGTTTCCAAACGCCATTAAAATTTTTAAACTTCTATGGCGTTTGCTAAACGCCACAACCATAAGATAAAATTTTGGTATCAATAAACGATGACGTTTCAGTAAAAAAAAAAGTCATTGAATGAACTTTTCATGACTTTTTCATAAAATGCCATAAAAAAATGTCATTAGAAGTACTCTTCCTAGTAGTGAGAGAGCTAACCAGTCTAAGACGAGACCACGATCCTAAATCCTCGTCTTTGCAGTATGTACTTAGGTTCAGATGTGTTAGATTGTAAACCCAATTACATAATTTAGAATTTTGATGAAAGTTTGTAGCTTTTAAATTTTTTTGTATCTAATGTGAAAATTTTAGTTGCTTCAGCTATGTGTTTTATTTATCTAAAATACTATCACATGTTTTCAGGAAAATGGGTGCCGAGTTTACATCGAGTGTTACCATGAATATCGTGGGTGACCCAGAAAGTGACTTCGGGTGACCCATGACACGAAATACACTGTGCTCGTGACCCAATTAAAGGGTGATATTAACACTAAAACGTAGTGAATAGTGAGTGACCTAGTGACCCAAAGGGTGAACTTACTCTAAGAGCTTTAGAGTTGCAATTGGTATTCCAAAATAGGATAATGCAATGCTTGAAGAAATAACGGCTCTTCAAAAACAAGGTACATGGAGTTTGGTACCTTTACCTAAGGGTAAAAACATTGTTGGCAGTAAATGGATTTTCAAGATCAAGAAGAATCCTGATGGTAACATTTCAAGATATAAAGCTAGACTTGGGCTCAAGGGCATAGCCAAGAGAAAGGACTTGACTATGATGAAACCTTTAGTCCTGTTGTTAGACACAGTACTGTGAGGCTTGTACTTGCACTTGCTGCAATGAATAATTGGGAATTAAGACAGTTAGATGTCAAAAATGCTTTTCTGCATGGTGATCTCAAAGAAGATGTTTACATGTACCAACCTCAAGGTTTCTTTGATCCTACTCATCCTGATTATGTGTGTCACCTGAAAAAATCTCTGTATGGTTTAAAAAAGCTCCTTGTGCTTGGAATGAGAAGTTTACTAATTTCCTACCTTCTCTAGGATTTAAATTTTCTCATTCTGATCCTAGTCTGTTTGTGAAGGTTACTGATCATGGTGTGATAGCATTGCTATTATATGTGGATGATATTGTTATAACAGGATCAGATAAGATTGGAATAACATCTGTTGTTACTGAGCTCAGTGATGTGTTTGATATGAAAGACCTTGGACCCTTGTCATATTTTCTGGGAATTGAAATTAGGTATAAATAGACAGGACTCTTTTTATCTCAAGAAAAATATGCAAGGGAACTTCTTGTAAAGGCTGGCCTTGGAACCTGTAGAGATTATAATACTACTTACTTACCTCATGCTCAGTTGCTTAAGGATGAAGGTACACCATTGTCTAATCCTACACTTTATAGAAGCATTGTTGGGGCACTGCAATATCTCACTTTTACAAGGCCAGACATTGCATATGCGGTAAACACAATTTGTCAATTTATGTCATCTCCTACTGATGTTCATTTTGCCTCAGTTAAGAGAATACTCAGATTCCTCCAAGGCACCATTGATTATGGTTTGTTTACAAATATGGAAAGTCTCCAACATATATTACAGGATATTGTGATGCTAATTGGGTTAGAGAAATAAATCAACGAAGGTCTACAACTGGTTTCATTGTGTATTTGGGACATTGTCTAGTTTCATGGCAATCTAAAAAGTAGGGATCTGTGTCACGAAGTTCTACTGAAGCTGAGTACAGATCTCTAGCAAATACTGCAACTGAAATATCATGGATGAGACACATTCTCTGTGATCTTCATGTTAAAGTGCTTGCACCTCCTCTTCTCAAATGCGATAACTTGTCTGCTATTGCTTTGTGCTCTAATCCTGTGTTTCACTCCAGAATTAAATATCTTGACAATGATTTTCACTTTGTGAGAGAACGTGTTCAAAGGAGGGATTTGTTGTTGCAATATGTTCCTACATCTCAACAGACTGCTGATGTCTTTACCAAAGGGTTACATAGCCTTGTGTTCAAGGAACACTGTGTTTGACGCGAAAATCAGTGCTGTGCAAACTGTCTCTTTTGAATGCTCGAGCGTGCCAGCACCGTGGGGTGCAGTCGTCGGGGCGTCCCTTGACTTGACTTCTTCTCAAACGATGTGGACGAGGAGAGCACCAACCTCATCACAAGGTTCTTTTCTCTGCCTTCCGGAAAATGACTTCTTGCCTTACAGGTAACGGCTTTGGTTGTGGTCTCTTGCGTTCACCGAATCGATACTTAGTGTTGTAGACTAAACAGAGCAATCACTGGGAAGTTGGAGAAAGCACGGGTTTTGCTAAAGCGTGACTTTAGCTTCGCTGGATTGCGAAGGCGTTACCCTTACTTCGCTGGTAGTATCGGTGGTAGTAGCACTAACAGTCGACTCTTAGAAAGACTAGGACTGGAAGCACGGTTGCCGGGTTGGTTTGGTAGCGCTGACAGTCGGCTCTCGAGGAGACTGGGACTGGAACGTGGTCACCGGTAAGAGAGGTTTCTTCGGGGAGGCTTGATAATCTGAGGGATTGATTGATTTGAGAGTTGTCTTCGTATATCGTCTTTAGCCTCTATATATAGGCTGCTCGTAGATTCACTTTCCAAATATGAATGAAATACTATATTTTAGGCCACAGTTATTGGCCTTGAATCAAAACAAAACTCTTAATAGTTTTGATAACTAGTTGTACAATAATTAATAATTATCCTCTGTCGTTGCTAGAATATAGGCAAAGGTTAATTGCCTCTTAGGATGTAAACTTTTGGATGCGAACTGTAGGATATGCACATATCTTAGTATATCTCCGCGAAGACTCCGTAGCATAGTGGCATGCAAGAATATATACCCCTTGTTAATTTATTGCAATTAAGCATGATTGTAACTTACTCAAACTGCTCCACCTTCATGAAACCTTAATTGCATTGAAGACTTGCTCGCTTGCACACCATTGGTAGTGAATGATGGCCCACCATAGATAGTACTTAATTGCATGAGTACTCTTGAATATAGGTATAGAAGCATAGCACGTTGCCATGTTTGATTGCATGGGAACTTTCCTTAATTGAATGATTGCATGAGCCACCATACATACATCACATATATATTCCTCTCTGGCCACCATCAAGCATGATTGCATGCTTCCATATATGCCATTGCACATTAATTGCATGAGAAACCATAATCCCTTACATGGCCACGTTATTGTTCTCTTTTGCATAATCTTGGTAATCAAGCATACAAATCATCATTAATTATCAAATATTTGATAATTAAATAGTAAATCAAGGAATATTCAGATTTGCTTCGATATTGCTTGATCTCCAAGTAGGCCTTATTTAGCCTCTAAACAATATTTTCCGAACTTGTCGAAAATAAATAGGTTCGGCCACAGATATTGGCCCGGTTTTCTTCAAGTCCCCCTTGTTGGGAAAAAATGTTAATTTTGGGTTCAAACACACTGCACCAATCTTAATGTGATGAACCCCACTAAGATTGAGGGGAGGTGTTAACCGAGTCACTGAGTTTGCTCCTAGCTTTCCTAGTCAAAGGTGGCAGCTGTTATGACTATATATAGAAGTCAGTGTGCTGATGTGGCTGTAATTCATTTTAGTTCATCCAAGCTGTAATAACTTGGTCGTTAGGAAAGTTAGTTAGGTTACTCAGTTGACTACTATAAATAGGTGGTTTGTAATAATTCTGGTGTGACTTTCATTTTTGGAAATTACATTCAGATATTTTCCAAGCTTTTCTCTAGCTCTAGCTTCTGGTAAGCTTCTCCTTCTTCGTTTCTAGGGTTTCAAGTTCTATCTCCATGGATGCAATGTTAACACTGTAAGTCACTTGTGGTTCTTGAACATGTAAGTTTCATTAGTTCCATGCATTTTGTTTTTTTATTATTATTTTGTTTCATATTATGTCAGACCAAAATGGTTCTCATATTATGTCAGTTCCACGACTAGGCGCTGACAAAAAGTCAAAAATTGTGGGAGGGCGGCATGGCAACGGCCATTTGATCTATGCTTGGAAATTTTGGGACTAGAAGATCAGTAGCAAACAAGGTCACGCCTTTCGAAATTAGAACCCTAAATCTTAATCATGATCAGGACGTGTTTCCAGTTTTAATGCCTCATCTAAATTTGGGCTATTCCTCTCGTCACCTTCTTCATCACCATCCGTGCATTCAAAGGCAGCCTAAGAAAGTGGATCCAAATGTTTAATTTTTCAAATCGGATATTATCATATTATTTCTAACACGATAGCTTTTCGGTGTGAGAATGTGTCATCGATCTACAGCATCAGATGCCAGTTTATTTGGTGGTTAAATTCTCTGTTGATGAAGAGTTTTTGAGCCGGTGAACCATTTCAAGATACTGTTTAGGTTAATATTATAAAAATATTCTGATATATATCAGGTTTGTACTTGCAAACTTACTGTAGTTGAGAAATAACAAGTTGTCGGGTTCTATTTGTGGAAAGGGCAACTACCTGAGCTATCATGGTACTTATAAACGTTGAAGTAGCTTCTGCCTCCTAGTTTCTTTGGCACCCTACAGCCCTACTATCGTAGTACTACTATGGAATTCTTGTGTATGTGTTGCACCATCCCCCACAGAGCTCTAGAATGACTGGTCATGTCGCGATGGCCTTCAGATCGGACACGATACTAATCATTGAATTTCCCATCGCAGTGTCAGAAGTAGAATGTCGATCTTTGCCTAGTTCCTACGATGCATCTCAAACTGCAGTAATTGAACGATAATGATTGGTAGCTTTCTTTATAGAAAATGCAAAACAAACTTTACAAAGTGAGAAAAACATGACATTCAGCTTCAATTGGAAACCTAAACACGATTTAAGTCCCTCGAGAGATTACTGTTCATAAGCTACAGTACCTTCTACTCTGTTTTAGCATATATAGAATTTTCCTCGAGCCCTAGTAGAAGCCTTTACACGGGTTCACAAATGAAGCTGTAGGAATGCTAAACAAATAATGTAATACATAATAATAATATCACTGAATTGCCCATCGTGGTTTCAAAACATAAACCTTTGCCTCATTCTCAACAATGCTTCTCCATCTACAGTAATTGAATGATGATACTTGCAATTGCTTCCTTAATTCATAGCACATGCGAAAGAAACTGTGTACAAAATCTGGGAAAGATGACATTCAGCTTCACTTGAAAACCCTAATGTACAATCATATTCTTCAAAATCATTTCTGTTGGCGTGAGTGGTGGAATGATGGCAGACACTGAGTGGTGGAATAATGGTAGACAGGCTAGATAGAATTATTAGGATTATTATTCAGTTATATAGTTTTTTAGTCAGACTTGATGTATATATATACTCCATTCTTGGAGAAGAGAAACATATCTGAAAATCTCCCAATCTTCTCGTTCTTTCTGACTTGGTATCAGAGCGGAGATCCAATTTGGACTCTGTCTAGTTTTCTTGTTTTTTGGGTTCTTTTGATTAATACAGATCGGGTTCTTTTGGGGTTCTTCCGATTAAACACTATTTGAAATTTCCAACAAAACAAGGCCGACCCAGAAACCTTCCAGCAATCTTCAATTGATCAATTGATTCTGGCTGCTTCTGACCTCCTGCAAGTCACCTTAAGAGCAGGTTCAGTTCATCTAGTTCATCCTCTTCGGCGTCATCTTCAGATCGTCTTCGTCTTCCTCCAGTTCACCTCATACCACTCCAGATCACGTCTGGGCGGCGATCACAGTGACCTCGGACCTGCCCTCGCTGTCGAATCAACCGCGGACCTACCCTTCGACGACCCAGATTACCGGCTTCCTCGACCCAGACACCGCCGGACTTCCATCCACCGAAACCCGACCCTAGACCTTCCTCCGGCGCCAAAGATCAGCTCTGCCCAGACCGCCGTCGCTCCTTGTCGTCGACCGGATTCTTCAGTTCGTAGCCCAGACGATCTTCAGTTCATCGCTCTCCATCCCACCGTCAGAATTAGAAAGAAGCCTGTATCAATCCTTCCTGTGGATTGAGGTTTGGGTTGGTTGACTGAGCAAAAGAAGAGAGAGAGGAGGGAGAAATAAAAAAAAAACAAAGGAGATCGAGAAGGAGAGAAAGAAGGCATAATTGAAAAATGGGTCTGCCACCATTTTGATAACACTTTCCACCACTTTCCACCTATTCTGCCACCACTTTTGTAATACACCACTTTGGTATCCGACATCCAGCAGCAGCAGCTCCAAACTGTCACCCACCCAATTCTGATTAATCAACACCTTTTCTCTATTCCTTGCTCCATTCCATTAATTAAGGACAATCCAGCCACCACCTCACAACCAACTCACTTTCCAACTCACTTTCCACCCGTACACAACCAACTCACTTTCCACCCACCCTTTTTTATTCTATTAAACTTTCAAACACCCACCAATTAAAAAAAAACAAAAAAAAAACAAAAAAAAAAACAAATATTTAATTTCAGTATTTATTTTCAGTAATTCCGGTTGGAGAGGAGGGAACAATACTGGAGAGAGTAGAAGTCAGAAAGGCCAAACAGCAGTCCACCAGATGACAGAACCTACTTTCTACTGTGTTGGAGGACAAGATCTCTGTGAGGGTAATGTTTCCTTGACTAAGGAAACTCGAGGTAAAATTGGTTTTGCTTTACATGTTTCTGACTTTACTGGTAGTGATACATGGATAATTGATTCTGGTGCGTCTGATCATATGACCTACGACAAATCTTTCTTTGTGTCTATGTCATCTCCTTCTATATCTCGTGTCTCTAATGCAAATGGTGCGTCTTTTCCGGTCTTAGGTATTGGGTCTATTCAGGTTACACCATCCATTGTTTTACATGATGTCCTTTATGTGCCCTCGTTGTCTCATCATCTTTTATCTGTATCTCAATTAAACCTTCAGAATAAGAGCTCAGTAACTTTTTATCCAATGTATGTTGTTTTTCAAAATCTGTGCAATCGGGTGATCATTGGTAAGGGAGACCTGAGAGGGGGACTGTTTCACTTGGATTGCATGTACGCAGGACAAACACAAGCACCAGAACAGCCTTTGGCATTGACATTGAGTTCTGATCGGCTGAGTGAGGTATGGTTGTGGCACAGACGTTTGGGTCATCCATCCTTTAGAGTTATGAAGAAGTCCATGCCTTCGTTATTTTTTGGAATAAGTGATTCTAGTTTGCATTGTGAAACTTGTGCTTTGGCTAAAAGTCATAGATCTGGCTATCCTTCGAGCTTTCATTCTAGTACTATGCCTTTTGAGTTAATTCATTCAGACGTGTGGGGTCCTTCTAAACATTCTACCCTTTCTGAAATGCGATATTTTGTGTTATTCATCGATGACTTTACCCGATTATCCTGGGTTGTTTTACTTAAATCCAAAGATTCTGTTTTCTCTGCCTTTAGAGCATTTCATAGTCTTGTTCGTACTCAATATGATGCTCATGTTAAGGTTTTTCGTTCTGATAATGGGGGTGAGTTTGTTAATCATTCTTTTCATGAATATTTCGAACACCACGGCATAATCCATCAAACTTCCTGTCCACAGACACCTGAGCAAAATGGGGTGTCTGAACGGAAAAATCGTCACCTTCTGGATATGGCTCGGTCTCTGTTACTTAGTGCTAACATGCCTAAATACCTTTGGGGAGAGGCTATTTTGTGTGCTTCTCATCTTATCAATCGCCTTCCATCTGCCCCTCTTCAAGGTCGTGTCCCACTTGAGGTCTTGTCTAACTACGTTTCTATCCCATCATCTAATACCCTTCCTGCTCGTGTCTTTGGTTGTGTTGCCTATGTTCACCTGTATAAGAATCAAAGGTCAAAATTAGATGCTAGAGCCCTTAAGTGTGTGTTTGTTGGGTATGGCTCTCATCAGAAAGGTTACAAATGTTATCATCCACAATCCCAAAAGTTTTATGTCACCATGGATGTTTCTTTCAGTGAAGATACCTGTTATTTCTTGCCTCATGTGACTCCTCGTCAGGGGGAGAGGTCTTATTATTATGAAGATTTGTTCAATGGGCAAGATGAGAATCTGGAATCTGAGTTCTCAAGGTTAGAGTGTTTAGGATCGGAGCTGGAAAAGGAGGGTAGAAGCTCTACCGACCCATCATCCGAGTTAGAAACGGAAAATAGGGAAAATATGAATCTGGTTGGAGAAGAAGCTTTGGGTAATGTGTTACCGATTGGTCAACCGGATCAGTCTGACCAGTCGGTCGGAGAGATAGTTTCAGACCCTGTTTCCGATAATGTTCTGCAGTCTTCTGATGGTGTTTTAAACAATTCTTCCGTCTCTCCCTCTCCTTCAGCGGTCTCACCTGCTCAATCATCACCCGAAGTATGTCCTAATCTTTCCTTGTCTAATAGTTCTTCTGTGTCAGGTAGTGTTCCTACCAAAATCTTGCCCAGTCGTTCAACCCGTGGTCAGCCTCCGAAACACTATGAACCTACTCTAAGTGCTAAGGCTAAATACCCTGTTGCTAAATATGTGTCGACCCATAGGTTATCTAAACCGTATGCAGCATTTATGAATCAATTATCTTCTGTGTCTCTTCCTAGTAAAGTGCAGGATGCCATGAAGGATGAGAAGTGGATGAAAGCAATGACTGTCGAGATGGATGCACTTGAGAAGAATTGCACGTGGGAGTTGGTGTCATTACCACCAGGGAAGAAGACAGTTGGTTGTCGGTGGGTGTATACAGTGAAACATAATTCGAATGGTTCAGTGGATCGGTACAAGGCAAGATTAGTGGCTAAAGGTTATACTCAGAAGTATGGAGTGGATTATGATGAGACATTTGCACCAGTGGCCAAAATTAACACAATTCGGGTACTTCTCTCGTTAGCTGCTAATCTTGATTGGCCTTTGCAACAGTTTGATGTCAAGAATGCATTCTTGCATGGTGATCTGCATGAAGAGGTTTATATGGATTTGCCTCCTGGATATGGTACTTCCACTGGAGAGCAGGTGGTGTGCAAATTGAAGAAGTCGCTTTATGGCTTGAAGCAGTCTCCCAGAGCTTGGTTTGGCTGGTTCACCAAGTTCTTGAAGAAAATTGGGTACCGACAGAGCAATTCAGATCATACCTTGTTTCTTAAACATCGGTGTGGTAAAGTGACTGCCTTGATTATTTATGTTGATGACATGGTTGTGACAGGCGATGATATTGAAGAAATTCGAAGGTTACAAGGTCAGTTGTCCTCTGAATTTGAGATGAAAGATTTGGGTAATTTGAAATATTTCTTGGGAATTGAAGTTGCTCGTGGCAAGGATTGTATTGTGTTGAGTCAGAGAAAGTATGTCCTAGACTTGCTGGCAGAAACAGGTATGCTTGATTTTAAACCAGTTGCTACTCCTATTGAGCAGAACCATCAGTTAGCAGAGTATTTAGATCAAGTACCCACAAATAAAGGGAGATACCAGAGGTTAGTTGGACGGTTGATTTATTTATCCCACACGAGACCAGATTTAGCTTATGCAGTTAGTGTGGTGAGTCAGTTTATGCATAATCCCAGTGAAGCCCATATGGATGCTGTATTTCGTATCTTGCAGTATTTAAAGTCTGCTCCAGGGAAGGGATTAATCTTTTCAAAATACAGTCACTTGGATGTTTCCGGATACACAGATGCAGACTGGGCAGGTAGTATTACAGATCGCAGGTCTACTTCGGGCTACTTCACATTTGTAGGTGGTAACTTGGTTACTTGGAAGAGCAAGAAACAAAAGGTGGTGGCTCGCTCTAGTGCTGAAGCAGAGTATAAAGGAATGGCCCGAGGACTTTGTGAGATGTTGTGGTTGAGAAATTTATTGAATGATTTGGGGTTCAGACAGAAAAATGATATGCCGCTTTATTGTGATAACAAAGCTGCAATTGAAATTGCTCACAATCCTGTTCAGCACGATCGCACAAAACATGTGGAGGTAGATCGACACTTCATTAAAGAAAAGCTGGATGGACAGATTATCTTGTTTCCCTTCGTTCCTACTGATGAACAGTTGGCAGATATTCTTACAAAGGCCCTCTCGAGAAAAGCATTTTATGACTCACTTGACAAGTTGGGCATCCGTGATCTGTATGCACCAACTTGAGGGGGAGTGTTGGCGTGAGTGGTGGAATGATGGCAGACACTGAGTGGTGGAATAATGGTAGACAGGCTAGATAGAATTATTAGGATTATTATTCAGTTATATAGTTTTTTAGTCAGACTTGATGTATATATATACTCCATTCTTGGAGAAGAGAAACATATCTGAAAATCTCCCAATCTTCTCGTTCTTTCTGACTATTTCCTCTAGCTAGCCCTAGTAGAAGCCTTAAACGGGTTTACGCATTGCCAGACAATATCGTCATACATTTAATTATAAACAATAAAACGAAATGCTGAATTCTGCCCTCAAAGTTACTAGAATTTTCCTATTAATCGAAGTGATTAATCTCCAAAATGGTATCCTGAACGGGAAAGGAAACCCTATGACTGACACCTCACGCCTCTGTTATAGTTGCAACGCATACCAAATGATTACCACCCCTCTGAATGAGGCATCATTCAACAAAGAAGTTGTCTGTTTCAAGCAAAATACATTGATCAATAACAATAAATATTGTGCAACCAAAGCAAAATGCATGCTACAATATCAATAATTAGTTACCTAGGTGATGATATAGTCTTGAAGGGTATCCACTATCACGGAAAATATTGAATTCTTTCAACCACATGCCCTCAGTCAAATCATCTATCTTAACATACACTAGGTAAAAGTTCACCACACCGGTGGCATCAGCTGCTTCCAATATTAGTCTATACATACATTTACGATGATACAGCGGCTTCATCCAGGTTCTCTGCACTCTCACAAGTTGCAGTTGGGTTTTCTAGAAGAGGATTATGAACCCAAACCAAGCCCTTAATCAGATATATGGAAACGATATTTATGCTTTGTTTTAGGTCCATAACCACTTGGTAAGAAAGATATGTACAATAGAAAGCATGCATTGCGAAAGCAGTCTAGAAAGATTGACAAGTGTAATATACATTTAAAACGATACGAGATATGGAAGTTCTGTTTGCACCTCCAAATTTTCCAAATACACCTCAGTTTTTCAAAATTTTAAATCTTATTTTCTCTTTTGTAAAACTGAAAATTCATCCGAATTCCAATAACGATCAAAGTAGCTAAATTGCATTTGCATTTTCAATGAGTAATACTTGGTCATTACCCACCAAAGCATTACAACCTTTTCAAAGACTCCTATGGAAAAGTTATTCAGATAGGCAAGCGAAAATGGTGCAAGAATCGGTCGCTTCACACTGAGGTTGGCCAAGGGTAAAATCAGAAGTATAAAACAAAAATTTTCAGAGAGGTGTATATGTCAAATTTGAAGGTGCAAACATATATGTTATATATACTCTTTCACAGAAGAGCTAACTAGTGAATTAATGCATGTAATAAGCTCATGCATACCTTTCGCTTGTTGAACTCTTCCACAGCAAAATGGGCAGGCCCTATACCCCCCAAATCCATATGATAATCAATCCCCTGTTCATATAAAAAGAGAGTAATGGGATACTGCAAATTGATACAAATTAGCATTCATTAACTAACATCATATACCCGATTAACAGTCATTGGAATTAGAATCCCATATTCATCATAACAACCCATTTCAGAGAGATAAGCAGTAAGAGGATCATCCATCGAAGGCGCATCCTTATTATTGTTATTGTTTTTGTGGTTGATAGCTTCGGCCTCAAAATTCCCAAGCTTCAAAACTAGTCTTCCATTTTTGTGAATACATTTGCTACTCGTCATAGTCACAGTTTTCCCCATCTTTCCAAGCACAGAACGAAAAGCCATATTCTGTAAATGAAGAATCACAGAATTAGTACGCAATAGGGACTTTATCAGTTAATCGCAAAAAACGAGTGACTTTCTTCTTACCTTGAAATGTAGAACTCTGAGTAGAGCAGCTTGAAATTTAGAACAGAGAATAGCAGAGGAAGAAGTCAAGGTTGGGGCCCGATTGAACGCTAACTTGACCTAAAATTTGGGAAGTTGGGTCGTGGACCTATGCTTTGTTGATGGGCCTTTACTGGTGGGCTTGTGATCTAGTTTTATTTGTAGTAGCTTGTTTAAAGTTCAAGTGTATTTTATGTACAATAAAGAGAATTTGTCCATTTACCCCATTTTTATGGATTTTTTTCTCTTACCTCATTAAGTTTTTTTAATTCTCCCTTACCTAAAATACTCTAAGGAAGTCTTCCTTAATACCCAATTAAGTTTTTTATTTTATTTTTTAAAATTTTTTTAAGACTATTTTACCCTCACTCTTTTGTTACTTAGAGAGAGAGAGAGAGAGACTGTCACACCCTTGAAGGTGCAAGGGATGAAAGCACCGAGGTTAAGGCATGTCTTGCGCCTACCTCGAGTGTCGAAGGGCAACAAGGGTTGTCCAAGGAAGACAAGGTAAGGGAGTCTAGTGTTTGAGAGAGCAAGCCTCGCCAGCCAAGCATGCAGGCAGCAGGCAAAGCCAACATTGGCCCATTAGCAGGCAAGGAGGGAGACTCGAGGGTTAACCTCGCTAAGCAATGATGGCAAGCCATACATTGAGAGTAGGCAATGCATGGCCTGTGTGAGGGACTATCAGGGGTAGCACACAGTGAAGGGCAAGGATGGCATGCTGGCAAGCAAGTAAGCAAGCTGCAAGTGTGTGACGTAAGCCCGAGCAAGCAAGCTGATGCAAGGGCGATGCAAGCGACGATTAGCATAGGTTATTAGCTCCTATCCAAAGGAAGTTGGAGGATGTTGCCTTGAGTACACATAACTCCCCTTTGGATAAACCTAGGTGGTTGGGGTTGTCAGCTGTGTGAGAAAAGCGTGGGGTGTTCGACACACGTACCTAGGGAAGTTACGGTTGTCAACTTTCGAGGGTTGGCTGCCCTTTATAAATAGCCAAGTATGTTGAGCCTCTAAACACATCCTATAAGGAGTGTATTGTGGAGATCCAACACAAGTTCCTTTTGTTAAGTGTGAGTTAATAAAGGGTTGGGGTTTCCCCGTATTTCGTGTGTTTTGTTGATTGAAACATTCATCCATACATTGGTGTCCACTTTGAGTGTGGGTTGGCAGCGAACCACTAGAGTGATAAGCACATTCTACTCTGAGGTGTGCTAGGCTGGTCTTGTTGTCATATGGGGGGCAGCAAGGCGCCATCACGGACTTGAGGGAAGCGAAAAAAAATTCCCTACTCGAGAACGTGTCCGTGACAAAAACCATACGAGACTTCGCCGGAGCCCTGTCATGGGCCGCCTGATTCCTGTCACCTGAAGTCGGATTCCAATCACCGGTCGCCTGATTTCGACCGTTGCCCACTAGACTTTTCTGAAAACCTCACCGGATGTCCCCAAAGAGGTCGTTGGATATCTCATAGGTCATTAGAAAGGTTTATTGCCCCAATAGAGACGACTATTGCAGCCCCCAATAGTCTATTTCCCCCCAATAGACCCATATTGCTCTCCAATAGAACTTTCGGTCGTCGAAGTGGGAAGTGATCTCCTTAAATTTAGACAAATAAACTTTGACTAAAGAAAAAAAAGATGAGATTACATCAATTCAAAACATCTATTGCCCCCTAATAGACATCTATTGCCCCCCAATAGAAATTTTTCAGTCGCCGAAATAGGAACTAATCTCCATAAATTTAAACAAATAAAACTTTGATTAAAGAAAAAAAAAACGAGAAGATTACATTAATTCAAAACATCTATTGCCCCCTAATAGACGTCTATTGCCCGCAATACAACCTCTCTTTTTTTTCCTTTTTCTTTCTTTCTAGGCCTTCTGCCCATATTTTACCAAAAAGAAAACTTATTTGGACACCCAGAAAATGCTCTTTGCGCCCAAGTCAATAGCTGGACCACCTTCGCCCTCATCTTCTCCTCTGCCACAACTTCCAGCTTCTCCAAAACCCATCGTCGTCGTCCCTGTATCTAAAATAGCTAGCATCAATCCTCTTGTAAATGTCATAGTGTCATACCTCGGCATCGACAGCTTCTCGAAAAGCTCCCTGACATCGGCAGCTTCTTCGTCGCGCCGAAGTAGCGGTAACCGGTGCTATCAGATTAGACCAATACCGTTACCAAAGTCGCCGGCAAGCTACGCGTCCTCTACAACGACGATGCCTTAGGTGACTGGTAGCCCTATACCAATTCAAACTGGCGCAACGATTTTACCGTGATACGCGATGATGGCGGCAGATCCAAGTGGCAACGACCGTGATCCAGGTGGCGGCAGTCCACTGTCGTTCCTCGTCGTCTGCTTGCAGAAGAAGATACCGGTGGTCAAGCGGGTTCGTTTGCCGTTTTTGATGCGCGCAGAGAGAGTCGTTGTGCCGTTGAGTAATTTTCAAATTTTTTGGGGGTAGAATCGTCTTTTGAATCTGTAGTTGGGTTAGTGGGAATAAAAATCTCTCACTAGAGGTTGGATAATTTTTGCTCATTTTGGTGCTTTTGGTCAATGACCCTACAATAAATCCTTACCACCTATTGGTAAGGACATGTGGGCGCTGTCCAAGTTTGCATACTCAGTATGCCTTGTCTGCCTTAGCGAGGCGGCGGATCATGAATTGGTTACAACCTCTTGGTGGCAGGATGAAACGATGTGTCGTCGGATTTCTTTCCGGTCGTCAGCATATTGGGAAAACTACTTTATTGGTTCTATGACATTGCTTTAACTTTCCGATATGCCACTGTTATTGTAAAGTAAATGGAGTAGTCTGTATGATACTGTTTGCTATTTGGTGTATGTTTGAATACATTGTAGTTGTAGAGACTTCTGTTTTTATTCAGGAGGTTCTCTTGAGGTGTATTGTAATAAGGGGTTTAGGCACTATGTCCCCCCGCCCCTATGTATTCATCCATTTCATAATCAAGGCTTGAGGGCTGCCGCACAGCCCTTTAAAAAAAAAACGACTATGAATTTCCAATGATATAGTAAATGCCACGTCATTTATTTATTCATTATGAGATTAAATACATATAAAAAAATAGTTAATTTATTTTAGAAGAAAATGGATAAAAATAAACTGCATAAACAACTTCCAAACTGATCTAGTTGCACCACAATTTGAGTTGTGCAATTGAACATTTTGAAGAATGATCCGTGAAATTGAGAAACGGTATATTAACTGTAAGTCAATATATTTTATTCTTGAATATGTAGTTTTCATTAGTTCAGTTCGGTTGATGTTGCCTGGTGGGTTATCTAATGTAGACTTTAGAGTTTAGATATAGACTTCAGTAGAAAAGAAAATTATTCCATTTTCGTTTTTTTTTTATTAGTTTGGGCTGGGATTTTAGTGTTTACGGCTTAGGGTTTACGCATATGGTTGTAATATTAAGTCAGTTCCACGACTAGGCACTGACAAGAAGTGTGGGAGGGTGGCATGGAAACGACTATTCGATCTATGCTTGGAAATGTTGTGACCAGAAGATCAGTAGCAAACATGGTCACGCCTTTCGAAATCAGAACCCTAAATCTTAATCATGATCAGGACGTGTTTCCAGTTTCGATGCTTCATCTAAATTTGGGCTATTCCTCTCGTCAACCTCTTCATTTTCTTTCTGTATTACACCGTCCCTGCATTCAAAGGCGGCCTAAGAAAGTGGAACCTGACCACCAAGTATGTGAAACTGGCCGGAAAGCCGGAACTGACCTAGCTAGCTCAAAGCGTTAATATTGTTCTCTTTTTACTGTTTACTGGGTCTCTTTGAAGGAGGGATTTACTTCTTTACTTTCCGGTAGTACCGCTTTTCATTTCTCGATCTCCCTCATTCTCCTTTCTTTGAAACAGGACATTCCAGAAATGTTATTTCTCGAGCAAGTCCTATTGCTACCTCGTCCAGATATTGCATTAGGGTTGTGATTAATGCACATTTCGTTTTGGAAGTGTTCAACAAGCACAAGGTCTGAACTGATCATAAGTTTCTCAACGTGCTCCTATATAAAGAGCTGTCATATATATAATATTCTATAAGTTATATTAGCTAGCTCTTTAGATGTCGTATGTTTATCATGAGTAATTTGTCAATTGGTATGAAGATACTGATCACGTAATAGTAGTGTCTCGAATAATGTCTATATGTATTCACGGCTCGAACTTGATCCATTATTGATTCTGCATTAGATGCACATTTACGTTCCTGTGCCACTAAAGGTTTTGTATATGAGTTGATATCGAACCCTAATGTTTTGGCTTGTGTCCTTTTAGAATGCCAACTGCAATTTGTAAGAGTGGTAAAGGCATATAACCAGGTGTTTGGTGGTTGGACGGTTCGTTTGCTAACCTTGGAGGCAATTGATCCTGAGAATGTGATCCAGATTTACCAAGCAATAGTTAAGGAGCATTGCACTGTCAATCCTCCACTGCAGCTCGAATTGTTTGGTCTTGTTGCTGATAATGGCAAAGGGAGTTTGTTGAAACTTATTGACAACAGGCGTTCAGGCCGAGGAGGACCAGTTGATAATCGGCCTAAGTCATGTAACTCTTTCATACCATATTACTGTAATTGATATTATTCTTGATGGTTCTGATCTATATTTACAACAACAACAAAAATGTCCTCTCTTAAAAAGATCTACATACTTCTTTTAAACGCATTGAGGGGGCGGATTTTTACTTGATTGTCTACAATACTATAATAGGTGTTGGGCGAGAGATCTTAATGGTTCAAAAGACAAAGAGATATCCTCTGGAGGATGAGATACGATGAACCCTGCACATCTTGCCCCTTAAATAATTTATATTGGGTACATTTGATATCTTTGTTAATTACCATTGACTTATAATGATTCTGTTCTGTTTAATAGGTATAGGAAATTGTCTGTTCTCCTTTCTCAAAATTGTCTGCTCTCCTTTCTCATTATCTTGATCATTAATGATGATACTATTTAAGTAGTTAACTAATCATGCACAGTGTTACTTATACTCTGATCCTCACCAAACATGCCAGCCTGCTTTTCAAGTAGTGTCCTTTATCATGCAAGTAAATCTAACTGAGCCATCCAAAGCAAACACAGTAACTGATCTAGCCTCGACAAGGATTTATTATAAGATGGAGAGATTGAAGTAACTATATATATATATATAGGCCCGTTCTGAAGCGGACATCCGCACTTCGCTAAAGTGCGGACGGCGATGCAACGGAGGCGTTCCAGGCGGCGGCGGCAGCGCGCGGCTTGCAGGAGGGAGGCCGGAGGCATCTTGGACTGTTCTGGGCAGTGTTCAAGGTCGGAGGAGGTCGGGGTTGCAGGTTCTGGGCAGCAACCCGACCTACAACTGCAAGTTTTCTGGGCAGCCCTCCAACGACGTAGCCGGCGACTCCACCAACTGCAGACTGCTCCGCCCGACCCCTGGCTTCCTTCCGGCATCCCTCGCTGCTCCGTCTCGCCCCGAGCCGAGCTGCAGCAGAGCCGTCCGCACTTTAGCGAAAATGCGGACGTCCTCTTTGGAACGCCTCCGTATATATATATATATATATATATATATATATATATATATATATGTATACAGGGTCTTCTAGTGAGGGATCCTTTTTTTTAGTTTTTCTAGGATTAGAGCATTAGACCAACTTTCCGATTATATTTTTGTATATCAACCGTTCAGTTTTTAGGTCCTAATGTGTAGATTACTTATGCAAATTTTCAGCCAAATTGATTATCGTTAAGGCATTCAAAATGACGATTTAAGATTATAAGTATGAACGATTCAAGTTTGACAGATTTGGTTCGTCCATTGTTTTAATCTAATTTGATACTTTAACGATCACCGATTTTATATATACCTGCAAATATTAAAATCTTCCATTACTTGTCATACTGCGAGTTGTAGGTTCTTGAAGTGATATACATGCTATTAATTTCTTGGCCGGGTTATCAGTGATAGTGGACCATAAAAATGATGATAAGAAGAATCAATGGTGTCGGCTGACTGGTTCTTTTGGGTAGCTAATTGATTCTCCCTTTTTTCCCCAAGTTTCAGTTTAGGGTTCCATTCTGGATTTTATGACCAAACCTAAATTCCAGTGACTGATTTCCTTGTTTAATTAATATACTGCTCCTAACTATAGAGGCAAAGGAGTAGGTGTGTGAGACTGACCGTGTAGTCGTGTACTCCCTGGGTATGATCTGGAATCGTTTGTACCCATATATAGTTATTTTGGTTTCTATAGTTTAAGAGAAGCCAGTGATTTATGCCTTCATGGTTCTCTTCCTAGAAATAGACATTCACTAGCTAGTGACGAAACACTATCGCACATTGGGAGGGTCTGCAACTGGAAGCTACCCTATAAAGAGAAATCCCCAATGCTGGTCTCCACCTCGTACTGTTCTTATACATAAAGAGCAACTGCTCATTCACATGGACTGTTATTGATAGGAATAGATGCTGATGAAGGCCGGGACAGCTTTGGCCAAACAAGAAGCTTGCGATATCTACACTTCAGCTTTTAGGGATCGAGGCAGTTCCTCAATTCGTTTGTCATTGATGGTTACCTTTTTCCTTTGATGATTGATTGAATCGGATTGCCTAACCTTGTCATGTTGCCTAGAAGTGGTATATCATAGGACTTAGGATGTACTTCTGAGGAACCTTAACTAGCAGTGGAGGCTAGGGCATGTGATGTGGAGGAAATATTGCGAAATGCTAGTTGGAGGAATTGGCATTGAGATTGCTTTTATTCCACGACACAGGGAGATATAGTTATGAGACCGGAGCTTGTTCAAATTGGGTGCCTTTAATCGTTGTAAAATCTTGCACTTATTAAGTTTATTTACTATGATTTCTTAATTTCCGAAGAATTTTTTAATGGTAATAGCCTCTCATACAATAAATAAACTTAAAAGGGACATATTTGTCAAATTTATAAAAGACATATTTTCACCAATCAATAAATCGTCAACAAAAGCCACTAAAAGACTAAATAAAATCTAGGAGAGTATTTCTCAGCCTAGTCTTCTACGGCACCCTAGCCTCTAGCCTCTTGTAATCGCTTCATCCTTCTCCATGGCCTCCATAGATGTCGTCACAACAAGCTTTGCTGCTCCTCTTGCTCTCGCAGCGGGTGGTAGCTCCCCGGATCTGGGAAAGATTGAAGGTAGTCCTGCGTGCAAGTCCTCCCAATCTTTTCTACTTGAGGATGACAATGATGTGCTTCTTGTCACTCTGAAGAAGAAGAAGACGAGTAGACCGCCGGAAATAAGAACAAGAGCCAACGTCCCAGTAACTGCAATTGGAGGTTCAGTTTCTAGCCCTAGAGATAAGGGCAAAGGAAAGCCTAAGGCTTTCCAGGTCTCTTGCCTACCACTTGAAATTGGGTCTTCTATTACTTTCTTCTTAGTTTACTCCAGTTGTACACCAATTGAGGTCTCTAGGTGACTAGGTTTACTTTTCAAAGAGGGGTTAGTAGTGAGGACTTGATTTCTTGTTGTTTAGGCTCAATGAGTAGCTTATGTGTTAACAGTGAGGGTCACTTATCTTTTACTTGGCGGCTTGTGCCATTTAGTTTTTTTTGTATGAGACAGCATCTGATGTACGTGTCTTCTGGCCATTGATAAGTAATGAAGTTATCTATTTCCTCAAAAAAAAAAAAGACTAAATGAAATAAAAAAAAATACATACTTATCTTTGCCGTTGAGCTTGGTATCGGTTTTTAGCTTTTGATAGATTGCAAAGCATATTTGCAGGCAATTCCTTCTTTAAATTTACGCTCTATCTATTGTGAAGCAAATGGTATGCCCCATAGATTTGCATACCTTTGTAGTATTGATTATTTAGATGATTATTGGCTAGAAGAGGCTCCTGTAATTATCCAAGATGCACTCTACGAGAATTCTTGTACTAAGCTAGTACTCAAGGTATAGGTAATATGTTCCCCTCACTATACAATCATCCTTTAGTTATTAATAATATTATTGGGTGTGAGGCTGAATCTCCAGTTAGATTGGATTCCAAAACTCTATTCAATATATATATATATATATATATATAAATGTTTTACACGAAATTTATTGCCATGAGGTTGTTATATTTTTTAGGGCTGGCTTGAAATGCTGAAACTGACCGGAAACCGGCCTAACCGACAGAGTCAACGCAGAACAAAAAGGCAGCGGGAGGTGCGGTGCAGTAATGCCCTACCGAAGGTAGGATATCGGCTCGGTAGTGGTTTAGCTAATGGAGGAGGTTTGGTATTGCCGAACCGACCAGATAGGATAACTTTTATATATTTTTTATTACTTTTATTAGTAGGTGTGTTATTAGCTGTTGATATGAGTGTTTCTTTTGAGACCTCCAAATCTGCTCATTTGACCTCACTTTATTATGAATTATTAAATGACATATATAACCTACAATAAAATGACTATTAAGAACAATAATTATACCAAAAAAATATTATATTCATTTTCTCTAGACTTTCCAATTCAATAATATTATATTGCACTTTTTATTATTTTCCTTATCTATTTTTCTTTTCCAATTCACTTCATACTCATTAAAGCATTCATGTATATTTAATAAGAATTTAAATTATGATTAAGATCATGTGACATAAAAATGTATGATCATGTTGAACGCATATAGATGAGAGAGATTATGATCTAAATCTAAGTCTACCCATTATATTGGCAAAAAAAAAAAAGGCTAGCAATTAAAAAATTAAATAAATATTTTAATAATTAATCATGAGGTACAAACAATAGAGAAAATAAAATAAACATTAAGAAAAAATGATTAATCTTCTTCTCTTTTTTTTGCACAGCTAAAAGCCTAAAACAGGAAAAAAAAAAAAAAAGGTTAAAAAAAAACCACAGAATAGGTCATGTTATTTTCTTGTTGATTAGAAATTAATTTTTAAAACTCAATACCTTGTGTTTGATTTTTTTTTATTGAAGAAGAGATTTATGTTGTCTGATTAAGAAATAGATATGTAATTAAGATTTAAATTATTAAAATGACTAAATTTTTTATTTTAAAGATAATAGTTTATTTGTAAATTATATGAGTAAGGTGTAAATTAGTGAGGTTTAGTGGTAAATTTATTATTTGTAAATTTGATAGGAGGTGTAAAAAGCATAGGAGGTCAAGTGAGTAAACTTGGAGATTCTAATAGAAAAACTCATCAACAATCAATTAAAGCTGTTGGATCTGAGTCGAAAGTGGAAAAACCCTAAGGGGGTCATTTAGGGATCTCATTCCAGAAACGCAGCCTCTCGACCCTCTCTCGCGACATCACTCTCTCAGCCTTTCTTTCTCTCAGAACCTAGCCCCAATTTGTTGATTCCAGTCCCAAAAACACAATCTAAGCAAGATGCAGACTTCACCAACATAAAACCCATATATCGTTTGATTTTCGAAATCCCCAAATTTGCAAATTCAATCCATTGTAGCTTAAAATCCTGATACCAAATTTCAGCAGTAAAGGGAAGCTACCATATTGGTCCAATGCCTCCAAGAAAGAAATCCAATTCCTCTTGTACTATATCTTCTGAGAAAACTAACTCAAAACTTCGGCCTCAAAATTCCAAGTTTGCCACCCAACACTTCTTTAAGGGTCACACTCAGAATTCTCCAAACTGCTGACTCTGCCACCACAAAAATCGAGTCCAGAGATCCTAACTTTTGTTGAGTGAAGCGAGTGGTGTGATCGTAGCTTCTAGAAATCTTGAGAATTAGCCAAACTCACAGTCAAGTAATAAGAAGAGTAAGCAGGAAAAAGAAACAGAGAACATGGTAGCAGTGAGATTTATGGATGTTGATAAGAGTGTGAACGAGAAGGCCCATTCATCCACTTCGGTTGGGCCTGAACCAAAATTAAACCGACCGGAAAGTCAATAACCAACAGTTTCGGTACCAACTTCTTTGGCACGGTAGTGGTATTGAGTTTCAGCATACCGCCTGGTTTCGATCGGTAGTTGACCTTGCCCCAAAAACCCCGTAACCGTACCACAACGAGCCCTAATATTTTTCATTAACTCCCGCACAAAATTAATGCGATTGATCGCCATGGCTTCCTGCTCTTAGTAAAATATACATTCTACTATTTACTTCAAAAGAAAAAAAAAACAAAAAAACAAAAACATAAAACATCTGCATTTTCAAGTAAAATTAGTCATTTTTTGGCAGTTGGGTCTCTACGAATCTCTATTAGATTTCCCTAAAGACCTAATCGCCAATAAGTGACCTCATGTGAATTGATCACACATGCAGGCAAAAAGAAAAAGAAATTTATCACTAATAAAACTTTACTATAACCGGCATTTAGTTAGTGGTAAGTCATGTATTTTCAACAAAAATGTTGCTAGAGAAAAAAAAAAAATATATATATATATATATATCACTCTTTGCTTTGATTAATTAGTGAAGCATTCTAAGAGAAAAAAATTGACCCAAAAAAAATCCTAGAGAGAAAAAATTATGTAGCCTAGCTCACCATTCCCTATATAAAACTGCATTTTACCATAAATTACCCGAACCCAAAATTCTAAAACTGCAAAACTCTAATTACCAGGAATATCACGCCGGCGATCACTCAGACTCTCTCTCCAATCCCGCCGGCGATCACTCAAACTCAAATTGGGCAACTATTCGGTGAGTATGACTCTTTTTTCTTGTCGTCTTCAAGGGGCCCAAATGTATTTGATTTGTGATTGTTTAACGGATTCCAGAATTTTTCGAATTGTTAATGCTGTTCTTGATTTCGTCTTCGAATTGTTTATCCTATTCTGATTTTGGCGCCAAAACGCCCAATCACAATCTGTGGATTTTTTATACAGAAAATTCGATTTATTAGTCTGTTCTTGATTTCCCGCCAGAAAAGCCCATCACTATCAGAGTAGCGTCTACAGTGATCCAATTTCTTAATTCTGTTCTTGATTACGGGCCTAAAAACTCAGTATAGTAATTTGTATATGCAGATCTAAGTTTGTTTGGTGTCGCATAATCCATGGTTTTTGGCCGAAAGATAGAAAAACAAAGACAATTCCATACCAAAGTTATGTATAGTAAATTGTATATACAGATCTAAGTTTGTTTGGTGTTGAATAATCCCTGGTTTTTGGCCGAAAGATAGAAAAACAAAGACAATTCCATACCCAAGTTCTGTACCAAAATAAAGGAAATTCAAACCATAGTTATCGCAAAATTACAGATAACATATCCCTATATTCTTGATGCATTTCAGTCATCTTTGTAAAATTACAGAAAAGAATGTAGTAAAAGATGATCTAGTAACTAATAAACCATTTGCTTTTGTACTTAAAGAGTATGGCTGTCCGTTGTCTACCTGGGAAGCTGAGAACATTAATGCAGAAATTGAGTACCCGTGAGTTCAATACAACTGATGCAGTTCAACATGTGGCAAAGCTCATCAGAAACAAGAATGTGAGAGGATACATTGCAAACGGGGCTGTTCAACATGTCGGAAAGCTCATCAAGGACAGATATGTGAGAGGGTTCAACACTGTTGGGCCAAATGAGCAAGAGCATGATGTGAGTATTTGCTGATATGTAACACTATACAAATGCTCAAAAAATTATTTACTCATGTAAAATAAACTTGTTTAACCAAGGACACTAGTTTTATATCTGCACTTAATACAATTGTAACAGGATGACAAGTACATAAACTGGGAACCCTATCTGAATGATGAAGTCAGAATGCAGGAGGATGGTAAATATCACAACTTTACTCATACTGCTTTACAATTAATCTATTATCACATTCTGATATAAACTTGACTATAAAATTTTTAAATCATTAACAGATCATTGCTGGACCGTTGGTCCAGTTGACTGCCTGGAATCTGTATACAAACTGTACACCAACGAGACCGTGGTATTGTCTGCCAGGCATATTGTAGACAAGGCACCAAGGGAGAAAGATAGGAGCAAATTTGAGGAGTATGAGAAGGGCCGCCGCTCAGAGGGAGGCTCAGTACGTGATGCGTATAACTTTATTGCAAGCAATGGAGTGGCACTAGAATCAGACTGGCCATATTCAAAGGGACCAATCAAGGTAAATAGACTAAATTTCAAAGTGTAACAAAATTTTATCCTTGTATAATCAATCGTAATACAATCTGACTCATGTACCTCTATTTCTGATTTAAGGAGGATGGAAGAAAAATATTCATAGGAGGGTACAGAAGAGTAAAGGGAAGAACTGAAATAAAGAAGACGCTCAAATTTCATCCTGTAGTAGGGTGCACAGCAGTCCATCCTATATTGCAGTTTTACAAAGGTGGTGACATAATAGACTCGAGTCACCTACCATTTTTCGAGGGAACAAGATGGGCTGATAACGACCTCCCCCGGTGTAGATCCACCACATGTCCAAACAAAGGGAACCTTGTGTATAAATTCTGCCACATATGTGGCTATTCTAAGGGATACCATACTGTGGTTCTAACTGGATACGACACAAGGGTAGCTGGACAGCATCACTGGATCATTAGGAACACCCATGGAAAGGAGTGGGGGCAAGGGGGTTATGGATTCCTCAAAATGACTGAATCAAATGAGGATATAACCGAAGATGATGTTGATGAGGCAGTGAAGCAAAACCTACCACTTGGCGTGCTCAATGTTGAACACTTCGCAGTGTATCCTATTCCCCACTACAGTTGGAAGAAGAAAGACGGACTCAAATGGAATCACTACTAAAAGTACCTGTTCTCGAGAAGCCACTGCAGTTGCAGGAAGCTGTTGCTGGTGCAGGAGGCCGTACTGTTTAACTCAATGCACAATATGATTGCTACAATCAAATTCTAGTAGAACATCTCCAGATTCCTATTTTCTTTTGACCTGATTCAGAATTTAATGCTAAGATGCTAAGGTCAAACAATTTAATATTTTCAGCTCTGCACTTTCTTCAGCTTAATACTGTGTTCCTATACTCTGTGAACTTGTGCTCTTCCCTTTGTGATCAACTCAATGCACAACATTTGAATATATTGCTGGTGCAGAAGGCCATACTGATCAACTTAATGCATGACATTAGGATATACTGCTAAGATCAGAAGAAAATCTCCGGACTCCTATTTTCTTTTGATCTGCTTCAGAATTATTGCCAAGTTCAAACACTTAGAATTTTTCAGCTCTTCGCTTTCTTCAGCTAAATACCGTGTTCCTAGAATCTGTGAACTCTTCTATTCTTCCCCTTCTGACTCAAAAACCTAGAACAGCTTGTATAGCTATGATGTTGCTTAGATTATTAGCCAATTTGTTGTGACTTCCATACACAACAGACTGACTAAATTAGAACCATTTACACCAGAGCATACTACTTACTCTAAAAATAGACAAAGTACTGCTAGAAGTACTGTAAATTACCATAGTGAAAAAAATGTTTCCCATAAGCAAATCCATGTTAAAAATTCCTAGCAAGCCACAACATCTGAATAAATAAACCACTTCCTTCCCATAAGCAATGTTGTTTCAAAAGGTATCAAACTAGCATGTTAGCTAAAGCTAACATGGATAAAGAGCTTGCCCCCAGACGAGAATACAGATGCCACAAAACCATAAACATCCAGTAGAAATTGGTATTTTTATATATCTAAATATAAACATATACATATATGTTTAACTATAAACCCCATACTTCCAAGATGAAGTTGGAAGCACCATAATAAGAGCAGTAAGTGACAAAAGGAGAATGTTGATATCTTAGCCATTCCATTTACAATTTTTTGCAGCGGGAGAGAGGGGGATAAGAAAAATTACCTACTAGGCAGAAGGGTTCTAGGTGGTAAGTTACTTGCTATTGTCACCTCATGTAGAACAAGGGCAGAAGAGATCAGGGCTTGCCCAACTTCACAATTGTCAGTTCACGAATAAACCTACAAGGAAACCACCAAGGGAAAAGTAAACAAATGACTGCAAGTCACCACAAGAAGCTGAAAACCACACACACAGCAGACAACTAATTTTAGTACCAGCTAGGTAACACAGCATCTAAATGAAGTGACTGAATGCCACCCAGTCGAGGTGTGAACTAAAAGAAACAGTGGGAGGCTGGGGCTTGGAATCATGAACAAAAGAAGATCCATGGCCGCAAAAGCAATACTCTACACTCTAGTCAGAGGTTGAATAATCAAATTTGAAAACCAAAAGATGTTGGCTGAAAGATATACCTTGCTACAAAGGAACTGTGATATTGAAACTGAGATGAAGCCTAAACTTATCTAGCACCTTTGGCAAAACGCATCAAAGTGGGTCAATACTCAATCAATCAAGCAAAAAATCCCATCAGATTTAGCAATCGAGACATCGAAGCTGAGTTTCAACAGATGATTCCTGGCCCTAGATTTATCTAGCACCTGCAGGAAAAACATAAAAAGTTGTAGACTTTAAACAACAGCATGACTGGGCATCAAAGTTGAAAACTTTAAATAACAAAGGCATCAAATCTGAATCAGAAATTATTGATAAAGAGTTTTACTGGGCTAATTGAGATGGTTGACTGAAAGATTTACCTTTGATGGAGGAAATTCAGGATCTTAAGTACCATGGGATGAGAATGAAGAGTACCCTTTTTTGCTTCTGAGAAGAAGAAGCCATTGCTGCAAACAAAAAGGAGAAGGAGGAAGATAAGATAGGTGCCCAAAGATGTAAACTTCAACAACAGATCCGTTGAAATCTGATTCGGAAGATGTTGATAAAGAATTTTACTGGGCGGATTGAGAGGCTTGACTGAGAGAGATTTTTACCTTCGATGAATGAAATTCAGGACCTTGAACACCTGTTGTCTGCGGTGAAAGATTGGGGCTTTTTTTGAGGGACTGAGTTTTTCAGATTAGGTTTTTGATTGAGGTTCTGGTCGGGTTGGGTCTCTATACTCCCTATACAACAGGACACGTGGGCCTGACACATGTTTTGGTAATTTGCTTCTTTAAACTGCCCCTGTCCTTTGCTTCTTTTCTTTTTTTTTTAATTAGTGTTATGCTGTAAATAAAGCTCTATTCTTTTTTTTGACCAAAAAAGCTCTATATTCTTTTATGTTATGCAGGTCCAAGTTTTTGGGTCCAACCATCTCTTCTTCCCCCAAGAGGCTTGTGTAGTTTGGAATTGGAGAGACTAGGTCTTGAAGGTCGGATGTTTAATCAAATTGGAGTGTTTCATATTAAAATTTCGAAATCAAGAGTCATCAAATTGATGATTTTTGCTACAAAGTTCTTTGCTTTTTTGAGAGACTCGTTTAGGTAAATGTTCATTTTGTTGCTTTTGATTGCCATTTGCTATTTTTCCTCTAGTAACTTTTTTAGATGATAAAGTAATGCAATTTACCTTGGATTGCCCAGAAGCTTTCAGATTTGGGTTTTATATTTGAAATTCACTAATTTGAAAGAGTAACTGAGAATGGCTTGAATGAGTGTACCAACAGTCTAACAACACACCACCTGTATGTAAATGTCCTTTGTCACTTTCATTGTTGGTGGGACTTGTTCCCATGGGTTATTTTTCATTCTCTTGCCTTCTTCATCAGTGTTGGACCAACAAGACCAAATGGTTCATTGGTTTGAGCACAGTGTTTTGCCACTTGCCATATCTAAATGCGACGTGCCTCCAATGGCGTTCCTCAAGATCATAGAGAAGAGGATTCTTATGTTTTATCTTAGACGCGGAGGCGAATCTAGAATGTTGTTGATGGTTATGCTGTGGTACTATTAGGTGTGTGATATCTTACCCCGTGGTCTGGAACTGGAAATGTTGATGACTTAAACTTCGGCAATCGTCTTGATGCATGCAAGTGATAGTCATTCTGCTGGAAGAAGCAATGCGACGTGCCTCCAATGGCGTTCCTCAAGATCATAGAGAAGAGGATTCTTATGTTTTATCTTAGACGCGGAGGCGAATCTTGAATGTTGTTGATGGTTATGCTGTGGTACTATTAGGTGTGTGATATCTTACCCCATGGTCTGGAACTGGAAATGTTGATGACTTAAACTTCGGCAATCGTCTTGATGCAAGTGATAGTCATTCTGCTGGAAGAAGCGAATAGGCTAATTTCAGATTAAGGAAATTGATGCTGGACCATTTTCTCTGGTGAATTACAAGATCTAAAAGCTCTGGCCAACAGGACAGCTCTTTGAAGAAAGTGGCTCTCCCTGTATTGGTAGGAAAAACCGGGTACATTTGCAGATTCTATTGGGATAGGTCAAGTGTCATGATATCACTGATGAATTGTTGAAGTTGGTGCAGTCTGCTGACAGCTTAAAGGAAGATAGAGTTGGCAATTCAAAGCAACAACCCAAGCATGTCGATGAAATTATGGGTGCAGTGAAATCTTGTGATGATAGCACAACCAGTTGTGAGAACTGAAAACAAAACATTGGGATGCCACAGCAAGGAATTCACAACCAGTTGATCACTGTGGCAGGTAACAACATCAACAAGTTCTTCCCCGCCGCCAAACAATGTTAAAAATTTTCCAAAGCTAGTTAGCTGTTTTACATTTTTCAAGGTTGATAGCGAAACAAGCATTCCTCTGGTTACTCAAAACAATTGCATTAGCCTTTGAATTGGAATAGGGGAGATACTGAATTCTGTGATCCACAGGGGTTTCAACTGTCCACTGTAATTTCTTCCCTGCTAAGAGAAACTCTAAATCTATTGGTTATAAATGTGTCCAATCTTCTTTGTCAGAAGTGTATGTGCAATCTACTTTTAAGGGTAAATTTCTAGTCATTCTTTAAACGTCATGAAAGTTCATGAGTGGATATTGAGTTTTCAGAAGAGTTCTTATTGTCAAGATATACTTACCAAGTTCAATTCTTTCCCTGAAATCCTATCTATAGCATTTGTTAGGTAATATATTTAGGCATTCTAATACAAGTTTGTTGTGAACTTAATATCTTGTTGTCAACTATCTTTCGATGAATACCCATGTTTTGAATACTTGTAATGCAATATCACTATCTAAAGCCTAATTTGCAATGCTTAAATTTTGTATGAACTCGATGAGGTCAATGGTTTGACATTACTTGATGCTATAAACCGATTGCTACCAGATAGCAGCACATGGGAATGGTTTGTGAGGGCAGCACAACAGACTCCAAATAGCAGCATTGTTGATTCTGATATTACCAGCTCAATTTGTTTCCTAACCGGCATCTGCAGAGGCTCAATCTATGTCATAGTTGTGGCTGCTTGGACAGTCACACTGCACCAAAGTATAACAACCCCCATTTCCCTCCTTACATTCTTCATTGGGTACTACCTTATGATTGTGGCCATTATTTGACTAGTCTCCAGTCATACTTTGTCATTTATCTCATGCATATAAACAATAATGTGAACAAATTTTAGCTTCTTTATCATATGTTATATCCATACAATAGATCTAAGTTGATTTATGTTTATTGATTGGAGTTTCAGACCAGGATAGCAAGGGCACTACCCCATGCCATGCCTGTGTTTACCATGTTTACGATACTGAGATTCCAAACAACGAGTGTTGATAGCAAAATGAAGGATTGTCTTTGGTAGATGATATTTGGTTGAGAACTTGAGATGTAGTCGTCCCATGCCTCGAGTCCTCTACCTGCAGTTTGCAGCAAGGTGATGCTGGTAGTATTTGTTGAGTTCGGTGTAGTAAATGGAGAAATAAGATATTCAAGTGAGAGAAATTGTGCTGAGCAGTATGTATCTTAAAGTACTAGGTCAGAGGCTATGCATAATATTGAAAAATTGCAATAGAAATTATGCCAATCCTATATACATGGTCAAAGAGACAAACAGTACTACCACTCAAGGTTTACCTGCATGATTCACATAGAACTCAAATATCTACTAGAAGGTTCATTCTTGTACAGAAGGATCTGGACCTGTGTCAACTGATTCTTCTGAAAAGGAAAATGATGCAAAACAGTATGATGGTAGTTAAGGAATGTCAATTGTCAAAGTCAATTGGCAGAAAAATTGAGTCAAGACCAGTTTGAGTTCTATGTGGGTATCAGGATATGTCGAGTAAAAGATGTACCCCCACTTTATGCCCAAACCAGTTTATAAGCTGTTAAGGCAGCAAGTGATGGATATATTGAACCCAATTCTCGGTCTCACTTGGAAGGTACTGTGCTCAAGAGTTGGAGTGCGTGGAAGCTTTAGTCTCAAGGCAGCTAGCTGATCTATTGTAATGCATGTGTATGTGTAGCCACACAACCTCACCCGATAAAGTTCTTAAATGCATGTCTTAAATGGAGATGCTGTGAAATCAATATCACAAGGACTCCAGGCGAAGAGGTATATCCCTTGTGTCTTTGTTATTATACAAGTTGCTTGTTTGCTGTTATTTGATACTTAACAAGGCATAATATTCATCTTTAACAGGGTGGAATTGGCTTCGAAAATGTTCATACTTGCAAATGCGCCTTTGACCTTTATGCATAAAGAGTTAGAAGCATCCTTGGCCTTCTTCCAAATTTGATCAAGCAGCTGGCCGGCCATCCTCGAGATTGTTTGGAGGAATCAAATTACAGGATAGGAGATTAGGAGCAGCACATCTACCGTCGATGGAGGAGGTCGGTGCATATATAGAAGAGGATGCTGGGATTTATGACTTATACTGAAGAACCCATCCAGGAAAGAGATTTTGATATCGAAGGTAAAATTTTCAGTTGGTTCCCCACATGATCAGTCCTTGAAAATTTTCAATTGGTCCTCCATAAATCATTAAAGTATATTCGATCATCTTGACATATAAATCTTTGAAGTTCCACTGCTATCATGATGTCATGCGATAAGGAGATCAAGCTTTTCAATATGACATATTCATCTCACCAATTATCTTCTCCTCAATTATTATTGATAGAGAGATTTAGGTAAAAAGTATATGATCTTGTTGAAGAATCACTAAAGCACCACATGACGTTCTCATTTGCCTATTGAACAAACTCGCTTGTTGGTTAAACATTCTACCAAAAATTTCTGTAATTGTAGCCAATATCTTATTACGAATAATTCCGACAACTTCAGGAGAAAAAGAGGCATTCACTTATTACGGAGATGGTGAGGAGCCGTATGAGGTTGAATATCTCATGTACGGTTCTATAACGGAGATTCTTTGAATAGAATGACGACCATAACGGATGTCGGCTCAATCCGAAGGAAATTATGCGGAGGCTTTAAAAAATTATTATGGAGCTATGCAACTGGAAATTGGTCCTTATGATCGAAGTTATATACTCTATAACATAGGTCGTATCCGGCCATACAAGGAACGGAGAACGTACATACAAAAGCTTTAGAATATTATTTCAGGCACTAGAACGAAACCCCATTCTTACCACAAGCTTTTAATAATATGGTCGTGATCTGTCATTACCTGCGACTATCTCCACTATAGAAATAAAAACAAAGGAAAGAAAGAACAAAATCCGTTAATAAATACTATATAAAATGATAAAGAAAAGGTGGGCTTTCTACATATCTATCGTTCAAAACAAGGTTTTTTATCAGCTGTAGAAAGGAAATAAACTTCATCAAATCGAAATATTAATATGAAGAAATAGGTATGCCTAAATACTTTATTTCATGGATAAAGGATCTAATTGATATAGGAAGCGCCGTAAAGATCAATTCACGAGGTTTTGGTCTGATACAATATGAACTGCCTACAAATTTACTAAAGTATTACAAAGAATAATTAGTGGAATTCATGCCTATCGGGGCTATACTTACATTAATTGGTTGTGCACAGTTGTTGGGCCAGTCTTGGTAGATCATAGCTCCTTCTGATGATAGGAAATCCAGAATACAACGAATGCAATTTATGTTGCTGCACCTTTTGATGATACTTTCTGTTGAAAGTTCCACTTCTCAGCCTGTGATTTTCAGTATCTTGTGTTCCATAAGGTGAAAAACTCATGAATGATTCTAGAATGGAGCTAGATTCTTTGAATCGAATGATGACCATAACGGATGTCGGCTCAATCCAAAGGAAATTATTGGGAAGCTTTAAAAAATTATTATGGAGCTATGCGACAGGAAATTGGTCTTTATGATCGAAGTTATATACTCTATAACATAGGTCGTATCCATACAAGGAACGAAGAACATACAAAAGCTTTAGAATATTATTTCGGGCACTAGAACGAAACCCGTTCTTAGCTTGTGCTTTTAATAATATGGCCGTGATTTGTCATTACCTGCGACTATCTCCACTATAGAAATAAAAAAAGGGAAAGAAAGAAGAAATCTGTTAATAAATACTATATAAAAGGATAAAGAAAGGGTAGGCTTTCTAAATATGTATCGTTCAAAACAACTATTTTTGTCAGCTATAGAAAGGAAATATACTTCATAAAAGTCGAAATATTAATATGAAGAAATAGGTGTGCCTAAATACTTTATTCATATATATGAGATAAAAGTTAGGAATCAACTTATGTAATAAAGTTCCGAGGTGTGAAGTGGAGAGAAGAGATTTCATAACTGGTCTAGGGTTTTGAATAAGACAACCCTTTCATTTTTCATTTTTTTTCTTTTTCATATTGAAAGTAATAAGAACAAGGGGTGTTAAGCCTTTTATCATCCTAGCGTCGAGCTATTTTTCCGCAAGACCTCTCCTACACTATCGTCACCACAGTAGAGTTTAACCACAAGTTCGGGATGGATTGGTGTGGTTCCTCTATGCCTAAGACACCAGAATATCAAACCATGAATGAAGAAAGGCATGAGAGAAAAGCATATTGGCTAGTGATTGTGAGGCCAAAATTCTTGCCTGGAGGGGACATCAAAGGCCTCTTCCCTCCCTTCTATCTATCAAAGGGATAGGAGGGCAGAGCTTTTGATTTTTCACGTTGTCAAAAAGTTGAACAATGGTTTTTTCGTGTTGCCAAAGAACTGAACAATGAATTTGTCCATGAATCTAAGAAATAGTGAGAATTCTTGATCTCTCTCAATTCGAAAATGCAGGATTTGAATTGATGCCCTTTCATTGAGTCCTCCTAAATTGCATTGATTTATCCCTAAAGATTTCATTTCAATTGGAATTTTATTATTCACCATGTATAAGGATCCCCGCTAGGCATCCATGGTTGAATAGTTAAAGCGTCCAACTCATAATTGGCGAACTCATAGGTTCAATTCCTACTAGATGCATAGGTTCAACCTCTTTCAAATATATAACATGGATTATGGCAATGCAATGTAGTTGGACTCTTATATTGATCCAAATGAATTATCCTTTCCGTGGAGGTAAATCTTTGCCTACTAAGCAGGGGGATAGCAAGTTCCAAATTTTGTCTTGGTAGGACATGTATTTCTATTACTATGAGATTCATAAATCATAAATGAAGTAGTTAATGATGAGGTTACCATTATCCTTTTTGTAGTGACAAATATTGCATGTGTTCCTAAGAAAAGAAAAGGAATTTGTCCATTTTTCGAGGTCTCAAAAAGGCTTGGAAACACACAAGAACCTCTTGAATGAATATGGAAAAGAAGTGTAACTCAAGTTTCTTTGAAAATGATAAGATCTTTGGCACAAGAAGAAGGAGCTGATCCATATCATTTTGACTTTGTTCTGATTTTTTTATTTTTTATTTTTTTTAAGAATACTGAGTCGGGCTCTTCTCTTACCCGTAATCCGGTATCGAATAGAACATGCTAAGCAAAATCTTCTTAATGTAAAACTTACTTTAATTTAGATCGAGAAAACCGTGCACTAAAATATGATAAATGAAGCTAAATTTACTAAAATCGGGGTATCAAAAAACACATCCACTTCACCGAATACTTCTCCTCAAATTTAGGGGAATATCTCCCTAAATTAATGTAACTATTATTAAAAGCCATACAGTTTAAGAAAGACGCATGTAACTCTAATATTTTGTAACGGCTACATGACGTGTAGGTTTGTATTATTCCATTCCTTTTGTTTGAGCGATCCCCACATGTAGGTCTTGATCACATGATGGCCCTTCATATTTGTCATTATTGAAATATCTGTAGTTCTGGCTTTCTGGTCTGAAGTGCATAGTAATGCGGAAATAAAGTGAGCAGAACTTTGATTTGAATGGAATTAAATAATCACGAGAAGAGAATACATCATGCTTGAGTTTCAGTGCCAACTGAGCCTCGCATCTTTTCTTAATCATTTTAGTTGCTTCGGTTGGCCAATCGCGAGTTAATGCGACTCTGTGCATGTTATTAATATTATACTTGGTTTTGCACAAGACGAAGCTAAACTATGGCAAAATCATTATAGACTCCACTATTATGGGTAATCATACTCAATTCCATTCTTATGGTATCCTATGATCCCATGAACAATGTAGTAGGTTGGCAGTTGGCTAAGCTATTACTCTACTAGGCTACTAGCTAGCATAAGAATGTTACATTGTCATTAGATTCTGAATTTAGCAATCACACCAATATTCAAAGAAAAAATCGATCAAAATTTGAGAAATTTTCGATTAATGCTAAAAAAATTTACAGTAGAAAGAATAAATTTTGATTAACACTTCATATTTTTAGACCTCAATTAACATCTCCTTGGCTAGCATAAGAACGGTACATTGTCATTCTTAGATTTTGAATTTAGCAATCACATCACTATTAAAAAAAAAAGGACAAAAATTTATGACAATGTTCTAATTAAGGTCAAAATTTTTGTAACAAGATGAATAAACTCTGATTAACACTTCATGCCTTCAAATCTCAGTCAACGTATCCGTGAAAACAATGCCTAAATCAAGATTTGACCATGTCAAAATCGTCTGAAAACAACGTCATTTCCAACTCTTTCCACTACAAAAAGTCCTTAATTAACGCTTTATGCTTTCAAACTTCACAGACCTCGATTAACGTCGCCCTCAACCGCGATTAATGTCACATCCACTTTCCAATTAAGGCCAAAAAGTTTTACAACAGAAAGAATAATCTCCGATTAACGTCACCTCCATTTACCTTTTGAAAAGAAAACAATCTCAATAACAGTCATGTCCCCCATCTTTAATCACAAAACAAAATCCCTAAATCAAGATTTGACCATGTCAAAATCCTCCCAAAACGCCGTCGTTTCCCCCTCTTCCCACTACAAAAACAAAAGTCCCTCATTACCGTTATATAACCCCAACAAAGTCCAACATTCCCTTTCAAACCGACCCACTACGCTCCCTTTCTTTCTTCTCCAACCGTTTAAACCCCACTCCCTCTCTTTCCCTCCCTCCCTTAAACCCCTAAACACCACCCCACAATCTCCACTCTGCATTCTCCAATCTTCAATCTTTTCCAAAACCCAGAAAACCCATTTCCTCTCTCTCTCTTTCTCTCCAACCCAAAAGGTCAAAAACCCAAGAAGCCATCATGAACCCAAGAAAGCTTCTTGCTTTCTTCTTCTTCTTCTTCTTCTTCTTCCTCCGCCGCTTCTCCTCCGCCTCCGCCGAGAACCTCAGCTTCGACTTCCCCTCCTTCAACTTCCGCAACCTCACCTTCCTCGGCTCCTCCCACATCCGCAACGGCGTCGTCGGCCTCACCCGCGACCTCCCCGTCCCCACCTCCTCCGCCGGCTCCGTCCTCTACAACTCCCCCGTCCGCTTCTTCGACCCCGACTCCAACACCACCGCCTCCTTCTCCACCCGCTTCACCTTCTCCTTCTCCAACCTCAACCCCTCCTCCTCCGGCGACGGCATGTCGTTTTTCCTCTCCCCCAACAACCAGACCCTCGGCAGCTCCGGCGCCTACCTGGGTCTCCTCAACTCCTCCCTCCCCACCCACAACCACTTCATCGCCGTCGAATTCGACACCCGCCAAGATACCCACTTTTCCGACCCGAACGACAACCACGTCGGTCTCGACATCGACACCTTGATCTCCATCAAGACCGCCGACCCCATTGACCAAGATGTTGACTTGAAGAGCGGAACGGCGATCACGGCCTGGATTGACTACAAGAACGACCAAGAAACGCTTCTGGTGTACCTGAGCTACTCCGCGTTCAAACCCGAGACCCCTGTTTTGAACGTGGGGATTGATCTTTCTGGGTATCTGAAGGAGGTTATGTATGTGGGGTTCTCTGCTTCAACTGAAGGAAGCACTGAGCTTCATGAGATTGAGAATTGGAGCTTCAGGACATCTGGGTTTGTGCCGAAAAGGCCCACATTGCATCCTCACAATGTGTCTGATACTTATGTGATTGTCAGTCCAAGGCTGCCGGCGCCGGAGAAGGGACACAAGAGGCGGCTCGGGCTGGGGCTTGGGATTGCCGGGCCGGCCTTCTTTTGTGTTGCGCTGGTGGTTTTCGGGTATGTGAGTGTGAGGAAGTGGAGGGAGGTGAGGAGGGTGAAGAGCTTTAAAGCAGAGGTGGTGGCAGGGCCGAGGCAGTTTAGCTACAGAGAGCTGAGGGCGGCTACAGGAGGGTTTCATGGGAGTAGGATTATTGGGCATGGTGCATTTGGGACTGTGTACAAGGCGTTTTTCGTGGCGTCGGGGACTATTGCGGCGGTGAAGAGGTCCAGGCATTCTCATGAAGGTAAGACTGAGTTTCTTGCTGAGTTGTCTATTATAGCTTGCTTGAGGCACAAGAATTTAGTGCATTTGCAAGGGTGGTGTGTTGAGAAAGGTGAGTTGCTGCTTGTGTATGATTTCATGCCGAATGGTAGTCTTGAGAGAGTGCTTTACCAAGAAAGTGAGGAGGGTAACTTGTTGGATTGGCCTCATAGGCAAAATGTTGCGATTGGTTTGGCGTCTGTTTTGACGTATATGCATCAAGAATGTGAGCAGCAAGTGATTCATAGGGATATTAAGACTGGTAATGTGTTGCTGGATGGGAATTTCAATGCAAAGCTTGGTGATTTTGGATTGGCAAAGCTCATGGATCATGATAAGAGCCCTGTTTCGACGCTGACAGCTGGAACAATGGGGTACCTTGCGCCCGAGTATCTCCAGTATGGGAAAGCAACTGAGAAGACTGATGCTTTCAGCTATGGTGTGGTAATACTTGAATTGGCTTGTGGGAGGAGACCAATTGAGAGAATTCCGGATTGTCACAAAATGGTGAATTTGGTTGATTGGGTTTGGGGACTGCATTCTGAAGGAAGGATTATTGATGCAGCTGATCAGAGGTTGGCTGGGGAGTTTGATGTGGAAGAAATGCGGAAGCTGTTGCTTGTCGGTTTGAGTTGTGCTAACCCAGATAGCTCCAAGAGGCCTACAATGAGGAGAGTTCTACAGATCTTGAGTAATGAGGCAGAACCTCCAGCTGTGCCGAGGGTTAAGCCAAGTCTCAGTTTCTCTTGTGGCGTGTCTTTGTCTGTTGATGACATTGTTTCAGATTGTGATGGCAGCCTCACAAGCTCAATGTGCGAGATTGTTGTCAACTGAAGCAGGTTTTATGGTGTTTTTTTTTTTTTTTTAGGCTATATGAGATTGCAGAATTTTAGGTAGTTCAATTCTTTTATTTGTTACGCTCCCTTTTACCTGCAATTTGAAGATTAGAGACTGTTAGAGTTCAATGGCCCAAGTTCAAGCCTACTTTTGAACTTTGTGGTCTCTGCTTAGATCCAGGATAAAAGAAGCTTGCTTGAATATATCAATTGTAATACTCATTCAAGTAACATGTTTCCATAATGGCAATGAAAGGTCCTTCCTGCTTATACTTTCTTATGAATAAGGTTCTGTTGGTTGAATTCAACATGGACTATTCAACAGTAATAACAAGGTTTTCTTGGTTGGTAGTTTCTAAAATTGAAGTTTATGATTCAGGGGTATTGACTCTTGAGTCGCTCTATTACTAGAAAAAGTAGATGTGCTGCTCTCAAAAGACTTTCACTGAAAAATTAGAGCTTTTTGATGGTGAAATGTTCAGGAAATAGATTATGCATGTATTGAGCACATCTTTTCTTCAACCCTAGAAGACTTCAATCTCTGTTGAGCACATTGGTACTTGCAGCTTTTAAACTTTTCCAATCCCATTTAAAAATTTCCTTCAGAGAACTTAAGAATCTCGATCTCTGAATGCAGTCTGTCAGCCTCATATGCGGATAACGACCTAGGAAACCATGTACAAATGTTTCTTATAAAAAGAGGAACCAATTTCCAGCTTCTATCAATACTTGTTAATAAGATGAAAGAAATTGGTGAGCAGAAGAAAAGATTTGGATGAGTTTTTCTCAGCATATTGGCAGAATTCTTATATCTGATTACTAAAAGAGTGCAACAAATTGTCTGCATTGAATGTATAGAATTCTGTATGGTGCTAAATGTTGAGGGGATTTAATCCCTCCACCATACAAGTACTAGAAATAGAGATGGAAAGAAGAAATAACCAAGCCAAGAAGACAACAAGATTTAATGAGGTTCAGCCAATATATATCATTGCCTACGTCCTCGGAGAGTTTCACCTTCACTAATGAGAGAATTACACAAGTACAAGATTACATTGTTCAAGTTTACGCCCAACCCAAGCCCTTGTATCCAATAGGATAACCCCTTGTACATCCTCTCTCAACCTAGAAGATCACTCTACCCCAAGATTCACACTCTTGAACACAACTCACTTTGCTTCTATACATGAAGACCCTTAGAGTTGCTCTTTACCTCTCCTTGCTTGCCTCCACACAAGCTTCATCTATTTATACCATTGATAGAAGTCTCTAGACTCACTTTATCAATGTTCATACATGAATCAACCACCCATCTCCCACACTAACTCCCTAGGAAGACTAAAAAGGTCAAAACATGAATTTAACTATGTATTTCTATTGGCATGCACTTGATCATGCACCAATTTTCCATGCATAAGTTGTCACCTTGAATGCACAAACAATTAATACCATGCATTCATGCCATGCAAAATATCTCCACCAAGGAGGGATAGGCACCAAACCCAACACTAAAGTACTAGATCTCCTTAGTTAATTTCAATTCTGATTTTGTGCTTTTCTTCTCCGGAACATCTGCTGGTGGTGGTGCTGAAGTACTAGATCTCCTTCTGATAAATTGTGAAAGGTTGCTGTTACTGCTAGTGTTTTTTGTGATCATCATTTTCTGCAGCTAGTCCTAACCCTAACCTTGCTGTGGTTATTCTGATTCCCAAACCTCCCCACAAGGCCTAATTCTTTTGTTGATAGTTGTCCTAGGCCCAGTAGGAAAGCAGGTCTCAGTACGGTCAGCTTGGTCAAACCTATTACTAATCTAGAGTTTCCGATTTTCAATTATAACGCTTAATCAACTAAAATCAATCTTTTCTTTGTAACAGCATTGAAGATCCTGGACTGATTTTATGCGAGCTTAGTTGGTTAACCTCAAAGCCTGAGAGATAAGTACTAAGAATAAGGTTCTATTGATCGTATTCAGTTGCCACAATGTGCAGCTAAACCAGAACTGAAAAGAATCTGGAAATGGGCTTAGCAGTCGAATCAAAAAACACATCTAATTTCACACTCAGAGTGACTAAAGGTCGTTCATATATTATATATCCCTCCTAATAAAATCCAATACAGAACAATCTTACAGAAACATTGGTAATATACTTTGACCCAAGATATAAAGCACCTGCCGGCTGGCTGGCTGGCCACCAAGAACACCTCCGGAAATCCAAAGCAAGATCTTCATTCATCCTCATCATCATCCTTGGCACAAGTTCTTTCAATGCTACTCCTGAGCACGATAAATTACAGTCCACACTCCACAATACCAAAATGAAATCACATAAATACGGAATGAACAGCCCATCTTTCTTCACAAAGTAGGCCTAGTAACCATGAAACCATTCATCTTCAGGACTGCTTGTAACAAATTACTGACATTTTCCTCACATATTACATTGAGGTTTCCTGTAGTTAGAAGCCATTTTTTCCATCAGTCATAATTTTTAATCTTGTCAATCGTATCCATCTGATCTAGTTAATTAATAATTGCAATTAAAGTCATATCAAGACCACATTTATGACTACTTCAATCATTCTGAGTAGGCAACTACTATGATAAGCTTTGAGGCATTGAAATAGACTTGCAACTATTAATTACTAGGCACACCCACAGGAATCAAAGTGAAAATCAATACAAACGGATAAATCTATGGTATGTTAACATTTCTCATATATCAACTATTTTTACCCCTTTAAGAATTCATGTTATTACTTTGAGGACTAATATTACTATTTTTAGGACTCATATGGTAAACTAAGAAAATTTACCACTTTAAGGACTCATGTTACTACTTTGAGGACTAATATTACTATTTTCAGGACTCATATGGTAAACTAAGAAAATTTACGTGCTGGATGGGAATTTCAATGCAAAGCTTGGTGATTTTGGATTGGCAAAGCTCATGGATCATGATAAGAGCCCTGTTTCGACGCTGACAGCTGGAACAATGGGGTACCTTGCGCCCGAGTATCTCCAGTATGGGAAAGCAACTGAGAAGACTGATGCTTTCAGCTATGGTGTGGTTTACCACTTTAAGGACTCATGTTACTACTTTGAGGACTAATATTACTATTTTGAGGACTCATTTTACCACTTTTAAGGCAATTTATGCATGTCATACGTTAACACATTGTATAATTTTCCCAAACTATAGATGCTAGCATTGTAATTTAGCATTTTTCGTGGCAGCAAATGAGAAAACATATTGACATGCAAAACCATGAAGAAAATGAAGCAGTCCAATAGCCAATGTCTCGTTACAAACTTTACCCAAAAAACAAAAGTCTTTGGATTTCACAAGGTTCAGCAGCGAATATCAGAAAGAAAAAGTTTGCCACATCTGTTCCATAATCAAAGCTTTTGAGGACTTAATTGACCTTATAAGGGTAATATTAGTAGTCTAGCATCTTCTTGGTGATAGACTGACATATAGATAAACTATTGCAAGAAGGGTATGGTTCGTCATACAGGGTAAAGCTCTTGACTACTAGAAAAAGTAGATGTACTGGTAAGCTAACCAAACACAGAAGTAGAGATTTGGGTGAGTTTTTATGAGCAATATATATTTTCAAAATTGGCAGAATTCTTATTTCTTGTTTTTTCTTTTTTTGACAATCACAGAATTCTTATACACTTGAATTGTCTGCAACAAAAATACCAAAACCAAACCCTGCATGGGCTCTTTTTTCAAGACACATACATGAGAAAGGACATTTTCCTGGTAAGCTGTAACTTTCTACTTGATGACAGTGTGGATACCAGATCATCAACTTCTGCTCAATAATCTTGAAAAGTCAAACTTCCTTTGTACAGTAATTCTCTACAGTTGACACATACTTGCTTCAATTTTCCACAGCTGCTGCCTCTTTGATTTATTTTCCTTCGAATGCATGACAACTCTGATAATCTCAATAATCTTGAAAGACTAAATTTCCTCTGTACGGTTCTCCACAGTTGACATATACTTGCTTCAATTTTCCACAGCCGCTGACTCTTTGATTTATTTTCCTTCGAATGCATCACAACTCTGATAATTGGCATCCTCTTAAGTCTTTTGCCAGGTCTCTCTTTCATACTGCCGAAAAACACGATTATTTTGTCTATAAATCAGAGGTTTACACCAAACTCAATCATAAGAAAGAATAGCAATGACAGTTCCACAAGGAAGATAACTTTACCTCTCTATTTCCTTGGCAACTATTTTATGGAGCTATATTGGATGAGATCATGAGAAGATTTAACATTTGGTCTGATGAAGATCAGATGGTGCTGCAGACATGATTAGTGATGGGAGTTACTGTTAAGTGATGATGACAGAAGAAGAGAGGGTACACTCCCAACAGTGACAAAGCTCTCTTCCGCCAATGCCGGGTTGTGCTCCCTCTCTTCTGTCAACATAATTCCTCATAAACCATCCACGGATCAATCATATATTCATATCCTCCTCGCACTGGAAACCATGAATCTCTTTAGAACGAGACACACAGCACAAAAGCTCATAGATCATATGACATGCATACAGGTGTGTACAAACAAGCATGTCATTTGCACATTAACATGTCTATCACTTGAACAAACATCCACATAGTACCACATGCGTTCGAAATTCCATCCATCCATAATATAATGTAATTCTTTGGTAACAGATAGAGAATTGAGGTAATATAACTTGAGTAATTGTATATAAAGACATACATATATAGAGCATAAATAAGAAACACGTAAGAGCTTGAGAAGACTTCACATTATGTGTTGGATGAAGATCGATCATATCGTGCTGGTGATCGAGATGATTAAAGAGGGAATCAAGTGTAGATGATGATGCTGACAGAAGAAGAGTGGCACACTCCCAACAGTGACAAAGCTCTCTTTCACCAATGCCGGGTTGTGCTCACTCTCTTCTGTCAACATAGTCTCTCCCTCATAAACCATCTCAATGATAGATTACTAATCTCCCCTGCAGTGAAAACCATGAATCCTCTTTAGAATGAAGCTTAAAGCACAAAATCTCATAGATCATATAACATGTTTAATTCCTTTCATTAAGTGAATGGTTTGCCTGTAAGTTTTGTAACAAAAAATCAGATTCAGAAACATAAAGATCAACTTGGTAAATAGGTCATGACAGACTTAAAAATAAGAAGGAAAATGGAGAGATCAAAGACCCCACATACCCTTAGTTCTTCAAATTTGGAGCTAAAAGCCATGGTCTTCATATAGACATATAGAACATCTGCGTAGGTAAAAAAACACAAAAGAAAAATGATGGTTTTTGCTCCTCTCCATAAAACCAAGAGAAGGAAGAAACCTCAGAATTATAACCAAAGAGCTCCCTCATCTTATACCTTATACACAAGAGTACTCTATACTAATATACTAGAGGCTGGAGTGAGAGATACGTATCAGCTACAAACTCTACTTCGTATGGAACAGTTTGCTGGTAGTAGATAGAACACATCTTATAGGGACTCGACCACCGGCTGCAGTGGGTCACTATTGGACCGTGACCGGCTAGTGAGGTAAAACTGGCTATTTTTCAAAACCTTTCACTGTCTGTGACGCATTATTTGGAGTTGTTTATATGAGAAGCGTATAAATTTTGTGTAACTGAAAGAGGGAGGAGGATTTTGACCGGTTATCCAGGCACTGAAGGTGGAGGATCGAACGTTCAAGAAAAGAGTCTGACCACACCTATTATTATGCATGATAGGTGGGAACAGGGAGGAACTATTTTCATGATTTTGGAGAAGATCATGAACGTTTAACGTCGATAACGAAGGGTGGTTATTGATTATTATCTTGATTAGATAATCAATTGGGCATGGCGGAAAGCGACACGACACTTGGTTCAGTAACATAAATCTTGCCTTTTGCAAAGCCGGTCCGGGGGCGCTGTTTTCATGATTTTGGAGAAGATCATGACCGTTTAATGTTGACATGAACGGTGGTTAGTAATTACTATCTTGATTAAATGATAATTTTGTATGACAGAAAACGACATGACACTTTGTCCAATAACATAAGTCTCGCTTTTACAAATGAGGTCTTGAGTTTGACTTTCTTTATGCTCTAACTCACATTATGATTGTATTATCAATCAATCATCAACCTACTGATTCACGAGTGCTCTATAAATGATTTGTTAAATTGAAATAATAATAGTTGATACATGCAAAGTTGCAAACATAAATTGATGCTGTTTATCATTTCTTTATCTTCTTCTTCGATAAGACCTCTGTCTTATTCTTGTAGCTAAAAATGGACAATCTGGCCTTTCTGGGCATCGATTCTTCTAGCTAAAAATGGAACAATCTTGGCCTCTCTGGGCATCGAGTTGAATATTGCGAACTTTTAGAGTGGGTAGAGGCAACCTACTAGAGTAGCTTTCATCAGTCTCATATTCTCAATCAACTTCTACCACGGCAAGTTCAATCAATGTCATAAATCCATTAACGTCCATTCGTGGATGGAATGAGAAAATGCACAAGAAAAATGAAAGGGTAACTCTGATACACTAGATACTTTGATCCAATTGGCAGAAGCTGAACACTGCTGACTTGCCAAAGGCTAAAGCCAACTTGAATGAAAATCAGTAAGATATGTTATGATTACTTGGCTCTCGAAAAAAATGCCATTTTAGTACAGTGATTTCTTCTGTTCTTGATGCCACATTCCTAATGAAAGTATATATAATTCTCAGTAAATAGAATCTGTATAAATTAACTTCAGCAACTGATTCAGCAAAACCTAGAACCAGTCACAAAATAGTTCTGACCTTATCGCCTCTAGAAGCAATCAAAGAATCTATAATCTTATAGTTTGAGACACATGCAGTAGATGAATCACTCTGCACATTTTCCATGTTCTTTCTTTCAGATTTTTCATTGGATTTTGAAGCAGGATTCAAAGCATTTTTTTCACCTGAACTCTCACATTCTAGGCACAATGCCTTAGCTTCGACCAACTTGGTTTTCCATTGGATACCAAATGCCTCTGCCTGATCTGCAAACAAGACTTTTGCATTGGGTGAACTACAAATTTCTTTGTAAGTTTCATAATCAGCAGCTCGGGTATTTCCACCTTCCAAAAGTCCTGCAAGAGGATGCAAAACCGAGACAGGACCATCTTTTCTCTCTAAAGTGTCCTTCAAACTGAGAAACTCAGAGACCAATTTCTCCTTGTTAAACTGAACAAACACTGCAGTTTCATCCAAGTGATAGATAGATACAACTGAGGTCAGGCCAAAGACTTTGGAGATGCATTCTCTTATCTCTCGTGCCTTGAGCTTGGATGAAAATCCCCATATTAAAGCAATTTTCTCATATGAAATCTGCAAGTAACGTTTTTTGTTGTTCTTAGATCCCACAGACATCGCATTCTTATTTCCAGTTGTTAAATCAATAACATCTCCTTTACTCCAACTAAGGAATAGAAGGTTGATGTGCTTCTGGAGCTTTTCATTGTGGGCCAACTTTTCAGAGGGCAAACATGCTCCAAAATCAATACCTAGATGACTGCAGGCCTGGGCAAAGACACATCCTGTCATAAAAGCATCATATCCAGCTTCATGTTTGGCTCCAGAATTCCAGTTGGAGGACCTGCAAACAGATCAATTTGATAGGAAAGAGTTATTGGTAAGGTGTCTCCTCCGGTTTTCTTGTTCTTCAATCATTATTCTAACTGTTGATTTGGTAATTATTGTACTTTGGAAACTATGAGAGTTTCCTATATAAGATGCACCCAATCATGCATCCCATAAAGCCAGTCAATAAAAACAAGCAGACAAATTTTTAAGAGCTGGTCACATCTCATGTATGTCATGCATAGTTGCTCCCTGTCATACCTCAACAGTTATAATTTCAAACCCTACGCCTTTGAAACATGATCATAAAATTCACATCAGAAAGTTATATTATTAATATCTGTTTTCACTATTTATCTGTCTTTATATTCTTTTTATAAATGTGGCAATAAAAGTCATTGGAGCTATTATGTAAATACAGTATTTTCACTATTCATCTGTTTTTCTTTCCACGTATGGCATTAAAAACAGTAAGACTAATAACATGGTCATAGCCATCGGCATTGAAAAAGTAAGACTTGTAACATGGTCATAGCTATTGGCAGAGAACAGGAGAAGCAAACCTCAAATCATCAACCTGAACCTCAACTTTGACACACAATTGGAATGCCAGATCAGTGCTTTTCGCCCCCAGTGAAATTTGTGGACATAATGATGCAAATGCTGACGAGAGTGATGTTTGGGATTTCTTCATCCGTTGTTGAAGCCCAATATTAGCATTCAAGAGTACTTTGGTGTCAAGGATGTGCGGAAAACACTTGTTAACAGAAGATACAAATTCTTCAGCAGTTGAAGGAAGAGGACCTACAAATTTGCTGTATATATGTGCAATATCTGTATGACAGAAAAAAAGGCATCTTAGCAATTATATAACATAACTAACCTGTTTATGAAACTGAAACTGATATTTGTACCCAGAAAGCAATTGTGACCAACAATCAGCTTTTTTTCTGAGGAAAGAAGGTCAATAACATGACGAAACCCCACCGCAGCTTGAACCTTGGTCTCTGCTTGTCTAAGATGTTCATCCTTCACATCCTTCTGCAAAAGTTTAGCAAAGAGAAAACTTCAATTCTATGTAAGGTGTACAGATAACATCACATGACAAGAAATACATAATTGCGTTAATTCTATTTCTACTCTCCCTATTGCACTTGTTCTCATGTTTTTAATATCTCTTATGTTTCTTTGGATGGGTAAGTTAGAAACTGAGAGAAAACTTTAATACAAGGCATCTTTGGAACATTTAAAGGTCACGCACATCACATTTCTGTCCAAAGTTCCCCATTTTGGAGAGAGCCAAATAAAGAGTATCCTAATAGAAAGTGAAGCTCCAGTTTCGACATATCTCCTTTCCACTGTTTCCCTCCAGATGTAATGATTCCCACAACAGAAGCTTCAAAGTTTCTCCTCTCTGTTCTTTTATCTCCATTTATCACTCCAAACATACTGTATAAAAGGCCCAAACATTTAACCACCAATACCTTTATAAGGAAGGAGAAAAATCAAGGAAAAAGCAAAGTTCTAATGACTGAAAACTATTTGACAAAACATACTAAGTATCCATCACAATTGAAGCACATTTGAAAATTTCACATCAACAGGTACCAAGTCAAGAGCACATCCACCGAGGGGAAATAAATTACTTACCATAAGTGACTCCCTGTCATCCTTCGAATCTGTATGCACAACTAGTTGCTGTTGACATGAATTTTCCCCATTTACCTGAACATAAGAAAGATCTTGGAAATGCCTTCTAATGACCTGCATGAGTTCACTTTTATAATCAGCTTGCTAGAGCCACGATGGAGGGAGGAAAAAGGTTCTTTAGATCCATATATCATCTAGGAATAACTGGAAACACAAATAAAATAAAGTACTAGAACAACAAATTTGAAACCAAGTTAAAATTATATTTCCTTGAACAATGTATGGTAGAGGTGAATTGAAAAAGTTTAATTCACAAAAGAAAATTAACAAAAGACTACACCAAGAATGATATTCTGGACTGCATATCCAAGATATACTTATCAAAAGTAACAATCTTATAGTAAAAGAATCAGAATATAAAAGCATTTACCAGTTGAATCAATTTAAGCTGATGAGATGTAAATCCATTTAGACTAAGAGCAGGACGCATCTTGAAAAAAATGGTTTCTAAATGTTGCTGGCGGTCATTTGAGATTCCCTGAAATTGGAACCCTCCATTTTTATTTCTCAACAACCCATCACGCCACTCGGTAAATGTATTCTTCATCCGTTCAGTGAAGAGAGTGTCAGCCATCTTAACCAAAGGGGCATCCCTTACTTCTTTCAACTTAGATCCATCCTCATATGCCAAATGAAAACATCTCAGTGCTTCATTTTCCTGCCCTCTAGATAAATAAGATATTCCTGAGCATGCCCAACAGCTCAATTTCAGAAACCAAAAGTACCGTAAGAAGACTTGATAAATAAATATGCTCATCCATTACATAACTGTACCATTACTCATAAAGTTGAAACAAAATACACACCAAAACTGTAGTACCTTCATGTATACACATATTGAAATCGAACTGGTATTTAGCTAAGAAGTCAATTGATGTAGTCTGGCAGAGAAACTCATAAGTGGGGCTTTCGACAGGAAGCTCTTGACGTGGAAAAACATAGAAATTGTGCCTGCCAAAGTACACATATTAGCAGGTAATAAAACTATATAAAACATTTAAACAAAAACCTTCTCTATGCAGGAAAATTCTACAAAACAGGGAAAGCTAAATCTTATTATTGGTTGTCATGTCCTTTTTGCGATTCTTCAAACTAGAGCAAATCTCACCTAACCTCCAAATGTAAATGCTCTCATGAATTACTCTTAAAGCTACAATGATGGGGATAAGTAGGAAACTAAACTTTAACCAAAAGAAAAAGAAAAAAGGAAATCGTTAATTTGCAGCTTTTTTTCTGAAAATTTCAAAAATTGAGCTTTTCACTCCAAACACCATGACCAGTACAAAGAACACTCCAAATTAATCAAATTCTCTTTCCCCTCAGTTCTGTTTTCCTCTCAGAAATTTCTCAGGATACAAACATGATAAAAATTCTCAGGAAATAATGAGGAGACCTATATTGAGTATGAACGAACCCCTGCATTGCAAGGAAGAACTTTCCCTCCAATTCCATAACCATGAACTACCAATTTCTGATATCACAAAGGGCCAAGAAATGATGATGACTAGAGTGTGACAGAAGCAAATAACCCCTAAATTTCTTTCCTTTGTCCTCAATGTTCTAAGCAACCAAACAGAACAAACGTAAATGTCAACGAACCCCAACATTGCAAAACTAGAGCTTTGCCTCCAATTTCCTGCCATTACCTACCTATTTCTGATATTACAAAGGGATAATAACTCCATAATGACTAAACTGATTCCTCACTTCCAGCTGCATTAATCCCTAAACTCCTTATCTTTGTCCTCAATTTTCCATCCAAACAAGATTATCCTTCTCATTACAAGAACGTGAACGAACCCCTGCATTGCAACACAAGAGCTTTCCCTCTAATTCCATAACCATACTGCCCCATTTCCGATATTACCAACGACTAAAAAATGATAATAGATTAAGCGATTTCCGACTTAGCAGCTGCTTTTAACCCCTAAATTTCTCATCTTTGTAGCTCAATTTTCTATGCAACCAAAACAGAGCAAACAAAAATGGCATTGCTACTACAACAAGAGCTTTCCCCCAAATTCAATAACTACCAGTTTCTGAAATTACAAAGCCCTAAGAAATTGATCATGATAACTAAAGAATGATTGAAGCAAATGATCCCTAAATTTCTTATCTTTCTGCAAAATGATCCCTAAATTGAAAGAGAGAGAGAGAGAGAGAGACTGACGGATGAGCAATGAAGGATTTCTTGGAGGAGTCCCAGCGAAAGGGGCAAACGCCGAACTGAAGCACGGCGAACTTCTCCGCCGAGTCCTTGACCTTGAGGTAGCTGACGTCAGAGCGGTCGAACTCCAAGGAGTCCCGCCACGGCGCGCTGGTGACTCCGCTCATTTCGAGGTCGACAGCCACGAAGTCGGCGGCGGCGACGTGGCGGCGGAGCTCGGCGAGAACCGGCTCGAAGTTCGATTTGGTCACGTTTTTCAGAGGGAAGGAGGGTTGTGCGGCGGCGGAGGAAGAGGAGGTCGACTGGGATAGGGCACGTGACAGGGCACGTGACAGCGCCCTCACCGGGCGGTGAGTGTGAGTGTTCATGGTGCGAAGAGCATTGTCTGAGCTCTCGTCTCGGGGTTTAAGAAAGAATTGAGCAAAAGGTAGAAGAACACTCACATTTACCTAAACGACGTTGTTTTACTCTAGTTGGTCTAGGCCCCCATAAGAGGAAGCATTTTTTTTTCTTAGAAAAATTTCACAAATGAAACGATCACTCAACTATGACTCATTCGACACTTTAGTCACTGAAGTTTCAAATATATCACTTTGGTCACTCAACTATTACATTGTCAATCACTTAAATCACTTTATTAATTTTTTTCATTAAAAAAAATTATAAAAAATACTCTTTGAGTGACTTAAGTGATTGACAGTAGGGTGGTTCTAGTTAGACCTCCAAATTTGATATTTGGACCTCCAATTTTTTTTCAGTTATTAATTGACTTTGTCAACTTATATGAAAAGAAAAATAAGGACAAAGAGAGAAAAATGAAAAATTAATGAAGTAAATAAATAAATACTCTTCTTACCTCCGCCAACCAAATATAACATTCAATTAAATTTGTTTTTCCCAATATTTCCTTATATTGCCTATATCGTTTTATAATTTACATAAAACAATTAAGTAAAAATAATCATTTCTATACATGGCCCATCATTTATTATAAAAATAAATTCAAAGCAATCTGATTTGAAATTTTCTTAAACTAAATTAATTGAATATTTTGATATAGTTATTACTCGATCTTCCAGCCCAAAACCCTTGAAATCCTTCTTTTAGAAAATTCAAAGGGGTTCCAACAACATATCAAGATCGAGAATCAACTATCTGATTAATTTTGGTGGAGAAGAGATCTACTCATAAGAGAGCAATGTCATGTGATTTTGATTCATTTTTCTTCTCGTGGTTGAAGATAGAGATAAAAAGTAGTATAACAGATTGTTGTATCTCATGTTCAAGGGCGTTTTGGTAAAAATAAGGAGGTCTACTTAGCTTTTCAAGTATTCTAAAAGCAAATTAGAGGTGTATTAAGTATGGGAGGTCCAAATAGCAAATTTGGAGGTCTAACTAGAACCCCTCTTGACAGTATAATAGTTGAGTGACCAAAGTGATATATTTGAAACTTCAGTGACTAAAGTGTCGAATGAGTCATAGTTGAGTGGTCATTTGTGAAATTCTTTCTTTTTTCTTTTAAGAAAAAAAAAATTAATTAATTGTAAGGTCACATACAATTAATCGATCCTCATGTGCTTTGTACCCTCGATTAATGGCCAAGCAAGTAAGATCATTTAGCGCCCGGTTGTAGTGGTCCCCTTCGGGGTTGTGTGGGTGCTTAGGCATCCATTTCAGACCATTGCAAATGAGCTAATATCGTCTAATTCTCGTTAGTTTTTGGGGAAAAAAAAATCATTTAGCGCCCATGCTAAAAAATGTGTACAAATTAGAAAATAGAAAGTGAGATTTTTGTTGAAAAACTATGTACTCACAAATACGGTCTGATTGCTAAGACCTTATATAAGGTTCATTGGTTTAGGGTGACTACTTCCTCTTCATGTAAAAACAATTGCATAAAACCATACTTGATTATTTAATTAGTCGAGAACATGGATACAATATGTGTCTAAGAGTTTTCCAAACTCCAGAGGATATGTGATGGTTTTGGTTACAAGCATATACTACCTAAACAAATCAGCCTATTCTCTCTTCTTTTCGTTTTATTCTGTTACAAACTTACATACGAACCATCCTTGCAATCATTTGCTGTATCGACTCATCCATAGTTTCCACTGTGCTTCCTGCATAGGCAAAATTGGAGAATCCAACCAAGAGTCGGTGAAGACAGCTATGTCAATCTTGATGCCTAGTGATCCCTCTTCAATGTCGGTGCTTAGCATTTTCACTGTACCAATTTTGCTATTTTGCACAAGTGACTTGGATCATCAGCGCAGGAACCTCTACAAGATGTCGAAAAGGTTGTCTTCCACGTGCAAATTATCCTTGTGGTGCCTGTTAAAGGACCATTTTTGAAGTGAATATGGTTTTCAATCAAACAAAAAATGTGAACAGAGCTGATCTCAACTAGCTGTCAATTCAGTTCTTTTCCTGGGAGACAGTATTTATTCTCTCAGTCACACTCACCAATAAAAACTGCAAAACTTGTTCGAACTTATATCCAGAACTCAACTCCTGTTCAAGAAAACAAAGAACTCGGGTTATGTTCTCAGGATAACTTGTTCATAAGAAGTTTCACATACGACATGTAAAACTGTAATCTGATCGCCGGTTAATATATGTTCATTGTAGTGGAAATCACTAACCAAATAAAAATGGAAAGCCTTATTTTACCTACATATTTACAAAGCTCGACTTAAACGAGCAGCAAAGGCCCCATCCATGGAATGTTTCACAGGGTTGGAGGAATAGAAACCATGCTCCGTTACAAATTCAGATGGAACATATTTGTCAGCAGGATCTATACAAAAATACTGAAACCCAAGGAATAGTAGTGATAAGAAAGATGCACAATAATGCATATTTAAAATTCTGAATATGCATTTAGCAGAAAATGTA
>BDJD01003624.1:29522-57031 GCA_002564525.1 Rosa multiflora | reverse complement strand
AGAGAGAGAGAGAGAGAGAGAGAGTTTTGTTATTACTGAGAAGCTGCATCAAGGAGCTCATCCTGCAAATTCTTAAGCTCCTCCATATCCTCTAATCTCCTGTTCCAACGCAAGTCTGCCCTCTTCAAAAAGTCAATAAGAGATATAGCATCAAATAACTAGATAAAAGTTGGTGCACAGCCTAAATTAACTTTTAATTCTTATTCAATCACCTTGGAGAGAACACCCAGTCCAGAACATGGAGCATCCAACAGAACTTTATCACACTTCATAGTATTATTGTCCTGGAGAAAAGATAAGGACCATAAGAAATTTGATGTCCCAAAGATCAATGTTGTATAGAGGTGATAACTTACAGCATAACTACGCATATCAGCATGGATAGTGGTGACGACACTATCTACTTGGTGCAACTTAGCCGTTTCTTTGAGGATTCTCAACCGCCCTTCATTTATGTCAATTGCATATACCATACCTGAAACCCAATGATAGTAAAATGAGATTAGAAAGTAAGATCCAATTCATGATACAAGAATAAGAATTCCAAAATTCTTCCACAGTAGGTTAATATAGAAAACTAAAAATTTAGATAATGAATTACCTTGGCCACTCAAAAGGGACGCTATGTAAAGAGTCTTTCCTCCAGGAGCAGCACAACAATCAATAATGCTTTCACCCTGTTGCGGATCTACAACAGAAACTACCAGACCTGCAATGAGAATGCAGTATACAGTTTAATAAGATAGACATATAAAAAGTCAACCAATAATAACTTAAAAACTAGAATATACTCCGAGCAAAATAGAACACAGTATAAATTTCTTTCTGTACACATGAATACATGGACAGATGACATTATTGAAAGAACTATCTAACACGCAAGACGTGTCTGGCAAGCAAAACTAATCATGAAAAAGCCAGCAAGTAACTGAACCTAATAACTTATTCAAATATACTAGCAATTACTAAACTTTTGCTTGAATTATAATTAAGAGATAATTGACCTGCACTCTCGTCCTGTACAGAACATAAACCTTCTTTTAGCAAACCAGCTTGAATTACAGTCTGAATCAATAAAATTTGGGTAGTTAGTAATTAAAACCTTTAGCAGCTTCTACAAAAAGTATAGAAATACTGATAGAGAAACTTTAAAATAAAACTAAAAGTAACTAATTTTCACTTTAATTTATTCTCCTAAACTAGCAGCTGAAAATAGACATGTCAGTAATGTCAGCAGCAAGAAGAGGATGGTGCATTGGTACTCCATAGACACAAAACTTGACGTACAGAGAGGAATTACATAGTAAACTCATACCTGCAACCCTTTTTTCATACGGACAAAATCATTCAAATGCAAAGAGAGCTCATGTGGGACCTGAGGTTCAAGAAAATAATATTAATAATCCAAGACCAAGTATCTCTGGCAATAGTTATGCTGGAAAAATCATGTATCCCGCACAATCATGCATGTAGGTTAAGTCCAATTAAAGCATATTATAAGAGGCGAAAGTAATGTTACAAACTTACAACAACTGTTCATTTTCAAATTACAGGATTACAAACTGAAAAGGATAATCACACACCTCCAATAAATTAAGCTTTGTCACAAGGTCAGCTCTTGAAATACCTTTCCCACTGTTTGCCCTGAAATCAGCACCAGCAAAGGCAATCAAGACAAAATCATGTCTAAAGGGCCAGTACAGAGAAAGAAAGAACAGAAAAGAAAAGAAGATAAAAGAAAAGAAGGGGGGGGTGGGAAGTAGAAGGAAGAAAATAAAAACCTTAAGCTGAAACTAGGATCACTATTATTCCATGCCATCAATCTAATTGCTTCTTCTTGTCCCAGATGCTTTGTCCATCGCCTTATCATCCACTATAAAATCAATTAAAATGAGGGGAGGTGAAAACAGATTACCAAGCCAGCTATGCAAGGTTTAGCAACTTTAAAGGAATAAGCTTTAAAGGAAAGCTGCAAATATATTGCAGTATTAATTCTGAGAGGATTTCGGTGCTACAGCATATATGATAGACAATAGTTCCTCAAATGAATAGCTGTTTACTTTCTATTGTTTAGGTCTATGACAGTCCCAGATTATCCTACTATCCAAAAGACATGTGAACACACAAGCATGGCTATATTCTTACTACAGGATGAGAGTACAGAGTGGCAAGAGCACGTGCTTGTGTGCGATCATCACCCTCTACTTTGGGTAGAGGAAGAGAGTTACTTTCCTACAAACCAAATTCAAAGAAGTCAAATAATATCTTAAAGTAATCACATGATTATAGCATATCAATTTTAAAATGGCAAACCTTAAGTAGAACAAGCTTCCGGAGAATCCCATTGACCATGTTGCCAGCACCATGTCTAAGGGCAATCTTCGCAAGCCTCACATTCTGCAGTTGTTAAAAGGAACATGACATTTAGAAAAATCACTCAATAACATACATTGGAGAAAAGTTATGGACACTGTCAATAAAATGGGGGAAGGGACATAGTACTAGAGCCAACATTGGCCAACTTGACAGAAATTTAGAATAAATAAGCTTTCTGAACCCCATGTATGGTACTACAGAATCAGACTTCCTTGAATTTCTTTAAAATCAGAATATTCAGATAAAATTACACAAGGACTTTGTAAACTCTCCAGCTCTCAAAATAGATAAGAGGCAAAATAAAGAAAATTAAAAGAGGAACAAATAGAAGGTCACCTCATCCACAACAGCATACGGTGGCATATTAAGCTTGACAATCTCATAGAAACCAATTCGGAGAATCTAGATACACAGGTAGAGAGAACCAAAATTAGCTACTTGGACAGAGCCTCCAACTATGACTTGAAAATAACTGCAATTAATTGCATTTCCACTGTTAGCAGTGCTCAGCACTGATACAATAGATTAATAAATGAAAGGCATCCACCGTATCCTTCTCCTCCACACAATGCAACAATTGCTAAGATTACAAATAATTATATAAAAAATTGGACCACATTGTTGTGATTTCCATATTGCTCATATGCATAATAGTTGCTCACATCCATCACTAAATTGCTGTGAAAACTAGTATGTAATAAACTTTGAGGGTAAACACCTGTAAAAGAAGTGGTTCCATCCTGCTAAATGTGTTTGCATCACGACATATCGAACTGATCAAATGATCAAGATATCGCTTCCAACGTATGGTGCCTCCAACAATTTCAGTGACCTATAGAGTGGAAATGAAAGTGAAATATAATTAGATCTTTAAGCAAGACATGAGTGCTATTTTAGCTTCAAGAAACTAAGATAAATTCATATTCATTTTTATGCTGCATAATTCAAACCCCATTTACAGGTAGACCTTGTTACAGTACCTAACAAACTTAAAGTGCAATAAAAATAAGAGGAAGGGAGAGCTAACCAGTCTAAGATCACGATCCTCTAGATCCCGTGTGCGAAACCCGAGAGTTCTTTCAACATATCCCATCTCATTTTCACCAGAGCCCTTCCCTTTCTCATTGAGAAGATCAGCAAAAGCACCTCCCATCTCTATTCTCATCAATCTCACCGCAGAAACTGAACAAGCCAGAGCAATTCGAAACTAAGCCATCAAAATTCAAAAAACAACAACAAGTCCCACACCCCATACTTCATACCAATTATCCTTACAACACCTCTTCTCATGTTTCTTTCAAAGCCATCGAAAAAATGCAGATAAAAGAAACATCCAAACACACACTTACCAGCTCTGTGAGGAGAAATCTCCAAATTCAGCTTCTGGGTTTTGCGTGCCGGATTGAACTGACCTATAAAATCACATACTTTCAGTGACAGTAACAATAAACCACTCTATCATCATAATATTCAAAGCCAGCAAAACAATGCAGATAACATACTCCAAGTTCATTTCACATCAAACCCAAAAGCACTTTCATTTCACATTGAAAATTCCCAAACACACACTTACCACCTCCGTAGGTAGAAACCTCGGTATTCAGCTTCTGGGTTTTGCGTGAGGGATTGAAATTACCTATAAAGTCACAAACTTTCAGTGACAGGAACAAAAATTTCAACCCTCTCATTCACGTGTAAGTGAAATTCACAGTCCCAATATGAAACTAACAGTAAAGAAAGCATTTTGAAAGCAAACTAAGCTCAACAACCGTGGAAAAGGAAAGGGTACTTACCTTTTCTGGGAGTAGAAATGGATGTCTTTGTTCTCTGCTCCGACTTGAGTGACTTGGAGGAGGAAGAAGAAGAAGGCCTGTAGGTCTCTGCAGATAGAAGAACATGGAAAGACAGGACCTGTGACATTGGTGCTGAGTCTCAACTACCTTTTTGAGCGCGCAATTGGATAGGAGTGTTTCCCCAGTTCTAAGCTCTAAATATGATATTATCTTTTTTTTGTTTTTTGAAAGGTAACACTACCCTCCTTTAGGGAAGGCATATTGGACCGCACCGAATTGCATTGTTGGTTTCCGGTTTGGTTAGATGGTCGATTAGTTACTGGCTTACTTCGATAAAATTTCTCTTTCGTTCTTCCTATCTTATTGTTCTCTTCTTTTATATAGTAGACTAGCATTAGCCTTCACACAGAGTGTGTAGGAAGATTGTTTGTTTGTTTGTTTTTTTTGTTTTTTTTTAAGTGTGTGGGGAGCTAGTTAAAAATAGTGGGAGTTTTCACCCTCACGTTTACATTTTCCACTACATTTAATTTTATTTTTATTTCGTTAATTGAACTTATTATTCTTATTGATTATTTCTGATTTAAAGTATTTTAATATATAAAGGGTAAATTAGTAAAACAAATCAGTTATGGAGAGCAAGATCTCTTCTCTTAATAATAGTATAGATGAGGAGGAAAATAATAAGAATTTCGTTAACCTCATTTTTCATTTAAATTTGCATATATTTTGTTAAAAGCAAACATTGTAGGCCTTCGAGCAGAATTAGTTGTTATCAACACCATTATGGTAATTTTAGTTCTAGCTTCTTCAAAACAAAAAAAATATCGGACATGGTGATGTGTTGGTGACTAGAGCAATTGCTCTTTGAGAAATATTGTGTCATGCTATTGCTCGTGGTTTCAAATATGTTCGTAGGTAGAAACCTCGGTATTCAGCTTCTGGGTTTTGCGTGAGGGATTGAAATTACCTATAAAGTCACAAACTTTCAGTGACAGGAACAAAAATTTCAACCCTCTCATTCACGTGTAAGTGAAATTCACAGTCCCAATATGAAACTAACAGTAAAGAAAGCATTTTGAAAGCCAACTAAGCTCAACAACCGTGGAAAGGAAAGGGTACTTACCTTTTCTGGGAGTAGAAATGGATGTCTTTGTTCTCTGCTCCAACTTGAGTGACTTGGAGGAAGAAGAAGAAGGCCTGTGGGTCTCTGCAGATAGAAGAACATGGAAAGACAGGACCTGTGACATTGGTGCTGAGTCTCAACTCTCAACTACCTTTTTGAGCGCGCAATTGGATAGGAGTGTTTCCCCAGTTCTAAGCTCTAAATATGATATTATCTTTTTTTTGTTTTTTGAAAGGTAACACTACCCTCCTTTAGGGAAGGCATATTGGACCGCACCGAATTGCATTGTTGGTTTCCGGTTTGGTTAGATGGTCGATTAGTTACTGGCTTACTTCGATAAAATTTCTCTTTCGTTCTTCCTATCTTATTGTTCTCTTCTTTTATATAGTAGACTAGCATTAGCCTTCACACAGAGTGTGTAGGAAGATTGTTTGTTTGTTTGTTTTTTTTGTTTTTTTTTAAGTGTGTGGGGAGCTAGTTAAAAATAGTGGGAGTTTTCACCCTCACGTTTACATTTTCCACTACATTTAATTTTATTTTTATTTCGTTAATTGAACTTATTATTCTTATTGATTATTTCTGATTTAAAGTATTTTAATATATAAAGGGTAAATTAGTAAAACAAATCAGTTATGGAGAGCAAGATCTCTTCTCTTAATAATAGTATAGATGAGGAGGAAAATAATAAGAATTTCGTTAACCTCATTTTTCATTTAAATTTGCATATATTTTGTTAAAAGCAAACATTGTAGGCCTTCGAGCAGAATTAGTTGTTATCAACACCATTATGGTAATTTTAGTTCTAGCTTCTTCAAAACAAAAAAAATATCGGACATGGTGATGTGTTGGTGACTAGAGCAATTGCTCTTTGAGAAATATTGTGTCATGCTATTGCTCGTGGTTTCAAATATGTTCATGTGGAAGGAGATGTTAAGATCCTAATTAACAACATGAATGGTGTTATTCTAATCTTTCAACGCATCAAGTTTTTAATTTGAGACATTTTTATTCTATCTTTGTTAGCTGAAAAAGTCAATTTCAAGCAAATTTTGAGATAGACGAAGTTCATAATAGATGAGATTACTGTTATGGGTCATTTTACTGAGATTTCTTCCCACGATACTCATTGCCCCTGTCTAATGCTCCAACCTTTCATTTCGATTAATTAGGTTCTAGATGTATTTGAGATTTTCATTATAGTCCTTTGGTTTTTTGGTAACAAAAAAAAAAAACATTGTAGGCATTGATGTCTGGGCCTGCTTCATTTGGTATTTTGGCACTATTTTGACTGTTCTGGGGTTAATTGACTTGGACCCAAAGAAAGGAATAACCTACTTTAGTGGCATGACCCTTTTTCTCTCAACTTTTATCTTCTGGGAATCTGCTTCACTAAAGTAACAAGAAACATGTGGGTTCCTTCAGAAAGTTTAGCATGTTCTATTTTTATTCCAAAATGAAAAGTTATGCATGTCTATTGTATTTAATGATATCTTTTTCTGGGTATGGAAAAGATGGTGGGATTCTTCCTAACTAGACCCATGAAAATATCATCATGAAGTACAATAACATAAGAACATGTATGACTTTAAATGTGCATAAAAATGCCGTTATTGATCCCAAATGTTTATACCAAATTAAATGTATAATGTCTGATAAGCAAAATGTTACTTGCTATTTATAAACATGAAAAATTGTTAAGTTAAGATGATTGTGTGACATATATTGTGTCGTAAAAGATAAAATTTAATAAAAAATTGATTTACATAATCAAATATTTTCAAAAGTTAATGAAAATTTATTCCTATAACTTTTGTTTTGAGATGAAGTTCATCCCTTGCTATCGAGTAAATGGTCGTGATTCAAGAAACCCGCACATGACACCCTCCTAATTTCATGTCTTAATTGGCCTTCTGACACTTGTCCCTACTACTGCAAAGTGTACCTGACTGCTTGGTTTAAATTTTTTGGTCAAATAAAGTTACAAATTTTCAATTGCGCCTTCGGTTTCCTAAAACTCGTTTTTACTTCGCTACCAAGCAAACAACCCCACCCCAAAAAAAAAAAAGATCTATGAAGTCGGTATTGCCATCTCAACTGTGTAAGTTGACCGTGAAAACTTCATAGAGAGGGTTTTATCACAAAAAGATTGTTGTGCCCTTGTTTCATCGAAAATTAGATAACAATATACTATACGCACTGTATTGATATATAAATGATAGATCAATTATTTACGACAGTAAATTACACGCAATCATATACTAACTTAAGTGAGTACACCATTATATAAAGATGTTTTACTCGATATATTAATATATTAAGGACGTGGTTATTGTCACCTTACTAACTACTTTGTTCATCATACATTCTTAAGTCTTAACTCACAGTACATATATTTTTTAAATTTTAAGTGTACTTAGTTCACCCATTTGCAGTACCCAAAATTCCATTTTCTAATGTAGGGTTTAAGTCAAGTTATTTTTCTATTTAGCCATGTAAGAAAGTGTCAGGTTTTAATGATGAATGAAAAAATTAAGGATGAAGTTTAAATACGCGTTCTTGAGAGTGTCATAGGAAAAGCAAATTGTAACTGTCCTTTAATGTAATTTTATGTTAGAGTATTTTAGTCTTTCGATAAATCCAGGGGCGGAACCAAAATTTAAACATTTGGGAGGGGGGGGGGGGGTCAAAAAAAGGAAAAAAAACAACAACAACAACAACAAAAAGTAGGATGAGAATGCGTTCGGTGACCTATTTCGCAAAATACTTTGTTCATCATTTATTTTATTTCGCAAAATACTTTGTTCCCCAAGTAAAAGTTAAAAGTTATATATTTTATTTTCTTTATTTTTTGTTTAATTTGTTAAACAACAATTAATTTTGGGAGATTTAGAGAGATAGTTAATTGAATATAACCACCTTAACTAATATTTATAAGAGAAAAATTCAGTCACCGTCCCCAAACTATGCTGCCAATGCCAATTTGATACATTCACTCTCAAAAGTATAAATGTGATACCCAAAGACCTATTTTAACATCAACGTGATACTTCGGTCCAAAATCTCAAACGACTCCGTTTGTCTGCTGACGTGGCAAACACGTGGGTCCTGTATGATATTTTTATCAAGGGCAGAATAGTCTTTTACTACTAACTAATTAAAATAAATAAATTAAAAAACATAATGGAGCACAAAGCTCCATCTCTTTCTCTCTCTCTCTCTCTCCTCTCTCGTTCTCTCTTGGTTCTAGTTTTCAGGTTTCTGGGTTTTGATGGCTTTGGAGGCTATCAATCTCTTGCTCTATCTCCTTCTCTTGACCCCCGTCTCATCTCTCTCACCAACTTCATCCTTGATTTCTTCGCTTTCCACCATGCCTTCATATCCATAGTAGTTATTGGTACTCCTCCATGACTAATCGATTCGGACACCAACATCGACGATGACGATGCCATTGCAGCTGTCGATTCCGGAGACGATGAGTATCACCATCCCCAAAACGACGCCTTTGTTTCCCACCCACAGTTGCTTCCCAAAGGCAAATTGTAAACCAGGGGCAGAGGGGAGTGTCGTCACTCAGATTAAACGACGACGTCGAGGGTGATAATGGCGGTAGTAGGGAAGAAGAAGAGATTGGAGGAAGTTCTGATTCAGCAATCACGAGAGCGATAAGAGAGGATGAGAGTCGTCGGAATGCGCTGTTGACGCTGAAGAATGCGACGAGGGTTATGGGCGGCTGCTGGCGTCAGAGTCGCGGTGGTGAAAATGGTCGAGTGGCCTTGATGGTGGCGAACAAAATGAAAGACACGATTTTGAGGGGGGAGAAGGAAGAGGTGGAGGAGGAGGCCTGACATGGTTTCGAGATCGAAGTCTGGAGGTGGTTCATCTGCTTCTGCTTGAGGTGTTTGATTTGTAGGGATGAGAGGTTCTGTGATTTTCGCCATTGTTGTTGAGGCAGTGGAGCTCGCTCTTCAGCTTCAACTCTTCACTCAAATCGAGCAATTGACAGTGTGTGGGAGAAGCCAAAGGTACCAAGTACCAGATGCCAAGTCTTTTTCTTGGTCTAATTGTGCTCAATTGCTATCTGGGTTGGTTTTGCTTTTTTGGTTTATGCTAGGTTTGTTTTTAGTTCTGGTATACATGAATTCATAGTTATATGTTGCTTTGGCCTTGTGATTGTGATTTTGATCGGAGTTTCTGGTATTTGTTGTTACTGTCATGATGGCAGCAGTGGAGGAGGAGGACGCTGAGGCTGTGGCGGCGGAGGAGGAAAATTGCTGAGCGGAGAAGAAGGAGATAGGTTTTGGAGATAAGCCAGAGCAGTTTTCTGGATGCAGAAAGATTTGATTTTTTTTTTTTAATCATGTCACCCAACTTTCGTTTTGGGTATGTTCACCGGCAGTTGAGTGCGAAGAACATGGATTTATAGTAGGAATTGGAAAGGATGATGGCAGTGTTGGTGATGGTTTGGGCGGAGGAGGAGAGAGAAGAAGAAGAGGACTGAGGTTGAAGAAGAAGCAGAAGCTAGAAAAAAAAATGTGTAAATTGGTCATTTCACTTTTTTGGGGGGCCCACATGTTTGCCACGTCAGCAAATAGACAGCGCCCTTAGATATTTTTGACTGAGCGCCGTTAGATATTTTTGACGGAAGTATCACGTTGATGCCAAATACTTTGGGTATCACATTAATACTTTTGAAAGTTTGAGTATCAAATTGGCCTTGGCAGCATAGTTTGGGGACGTGAGCTGAAATTTTTTCTATTTGTAAATGTTATTAGTTAATTGCAATACACACACACACACACACACACTAAATATGATCAACAAAAAAAATGAGTCTTGTATTACCTATATAATATTTGAGCCACATTTTGAGGAAAAAAAAAAGTATTTCTTTTTGTAAAACAAATTAAGGCTCTATTCGGAAGGCCGGCCCTAGCGGCTCGGGCCTTTCAGATAGATAAGGGTTAACATATTTATGCCTCGGTCCGACTCTAAATTTTGTTGACTTTGACTAGGCCCGACCTGGTCCGAACTTAAGCCCTAAAATTTAGAGCAGGGCTGGCTCTAGCCCGACCCATGATGACCCCTAAGGACACCTGCTACCATTAACTGTTACAAATCTTGCTCAAGTAGTCAAAGAGCTCTCTAAAAACTAAACTTAAACAGGGTAACTCAAAATATCTTCAAAACAACCAAAATTTTCATTAAGATTATGTGATTTGATCTCATCGATGTTTAAGCAATGATGACACTTGTCTTTAAGGGCATACAAAAGATGTATAGATATGTATTCATATGTCAACTTTCTCCAAAATTGCCTTAACTATGAATACCACAATTTTATTCTAAAAAAAAAAAAAGAATACCACAATTTTCATGGAAATGAAATTCAAAAGTTAATAAAAGAAGAAATATGTTTTTCGAAAAAAGTGCTACATTTAGCATAATAAGCTATTTCATGAAATTGCTGTATGTAAAAAACATATCGATCTTGAGGTTGGATCAAACACATGCATGACTTGCTTAGACATATTGTATAATGTTTATATCGTACCTCTTTAGAGTTTAGCCAAAGGAATTGCTGCTCTCATAAGATGATGATATTGAATGTTTTGACCATGAAAAATATCGATTGACCAAAAAACAACTATGAAAAATGCATCATCATCTATATGTTCATGATCTGATTTTTTTTTACATGCATGCGGTGTTCTTTTGTTTTAATTTTTATAACGATGACATTAGTACGATGTATTCATGATATACTTTCTATCTACTAATGAATAATTGAATATTGTCGTCTTTTCCTCCGATGTTACCCGCGAAGTCATCAATTAAGAAAAGAAACATACAATTTTTTTTTGGGATTTTAGAATTTTATTTTATCATGAAAGAAAAGAAGAAAAAGACTTTAATACCATTTTTATTTTTATTTTTATTTTTTTGGCAACCTCCTCTCTTTTATCCCTCACAGTTTCCTTCTCCCTCTATATATACGACACTCTTTAGCTTCGTCTCAGTTATTTATTTCTCCTCAATTTCTCTCTACTTCTCTCTCTTTCTCTCTCTCTCGCTCGCTCTGCGATCTCATCAAAACCCTAATTTTGATCGCAAACCTTCAATTTCCTTCCGATCATCGGAGCTCGGCGATCCGATCATCGTGAAATTGCGTAAACAAAACCTTCACTCAGTTCGTTATTCCAATTCACTGCTAGTTTTTGTTCCGAACCAATTCAGTCTCTGCTCTTCGATCAATTATTGATATTCCGGCGATTGATCGGTTCGCAATTCAAAGCCGTTCTGATTCGGGCAATGCTTTCAGTTCCAACATGAAGTTGAAGAGAAGGAGGGCCGTGGAAGTGGTTAGTATATTTACCAATGGAAAACCAATTTTATTGTAATGAAATACATATATGCTTGTTTATATGCGTATGAATGAAGTTATGCTTTGTGAAGTTGATGGTTTTGGGATATGTTCTTATTCCTTTTCGTGCTTTTGATAGTTTTGATGGTGTTTTTAGTGAGCGTTTCTTTATCTGTTTGCTTATTTTTGTTAGGCGTATGTCAATTTGTTAACTTTTATGAGGTTAGGGATGGATAGAAGGTAGGATTGTTAATCTTTGGCAATAAAATATACTCTGTATACTCTTTCAATACAATATAGAAAGCAAGACTGTACTTCTAAAATCAGTGCCTCAATTGCAGACGCTAGTTGATATGTGTGGGTGGATTAATATTTTTCTTTTACTTGGTACTCAATATTGTTAGCAATTTGAGTGAGGCTAAAGTATTATCAAGAATATTACTTTCTGGGTTTGGATTCTTGCACTGTGTTATATTGTTTGCATTACTCTGTACAGTCCTTTTTCAGTATTTTCCCTTCTTTGTATGTTGCTTAGTTAGTGTCACTCATTGCTGCTGTGCCTTATTGCAATTTGAGAACTTTATCAACATAATCATTTGTTTCAAGCTATTTGTTATTTGTTTATGAGGTGGGATACCATATAGATGAATTTATCGATGCCTGGAAAATAGATGCAACTAGTATTAACTTCTGCCTTGTTTTATGTCAGCCTCCGAAAATTAGATCCTTCATCAACAGCGTCACTGCTGTTCCACTTGAGAATATAGAGGAACCTTTAAAAGGTTTTGTCTGGGAGTACGATAAGGTGGTCTTATAACCCTTACATGTTACATAGTTATGGTTATGATTTGCAGTTTAATTTATATGCTTTTGTTTTTGGTGCAGGGAGATTTCCATCATTGGGTTGATCTGTTCAACCATTTTGATTCATTTTTTGAGAAGCATATAAAATCTAGGAAGGACTTGCAGGTTGAGGATAATTTTCTCGACTCTGATCCTCCTTTTCCAAGAGAAGCTCTTCTTCAAGTTCTCCGCGTGATAAGAATAATTTTGGAGAACTGCACAAATAAACACTTCTACAGTTCATATGAGGTAAATATGGCACCAATAACCATATCAGTTTCAGTTGGGTCAATTTTTGGTTGCTTGACATTACCTAATATGTTTTAAGATTTGGTTTATATTAATTGTATGCCTTTGGTTCATGTGTTAATGCAGCAGCATCTCTCATCTTTGCTTGCTTGCACCGATGCGGATGTGGTTGAGGCTTGCCTGCAGACTCTGGCCGCATTTTTGAAGAAAACAGTAGGAAAGTATTCCATCAGAGATGCTTCACTAAATTCAAAGTTGTTTGCTCTTGCACAAGGTTGGGGAGGAAAGGAAGAGGGTCTTGGATTAATTGCCTGTGCAGTACAGGATGGTTGTGACCCTATTGCTTATGAGTTAGGATGCACCCTTCACTTTGAGTTTTATGCGTTGAAAGATGCAAGTGAATTACCAACCACAGAACAGCAGACCCAAGGTTTACAAATCATTCATTTACCTAACATCAACACTCATCCAGAGACTGATCTTGAGCTTTTGAGTAAGCTAATTGCCGAATACAAAGTACCCAGTAGTTTGAGATTTGCTTTATTGACAAGATTGCGTTTTGCAAGGGCTTTTGGCTCTTTAGCTACTCGTCAACAGTATGCCTGCATTCGTCTGTATGCCTTCATAGTTCTTGTTCAAGCAAATAGTGATGGCGATGACCTTGTTTCTTTCTTCAACACTGAACCGGAGTTTGTCAATGAACTAGTGTCATTATTGAGCTTGGAAGATGTAGTTCCTGAGAAAATTCGAATTCTATGTCTTCTTTCATTGGTTGCTCTTTCTCAAGATCGGGCCCGACAGCCTAATGTTTTGACTGCTGTCACATCTGGTGGGCATCGTGGAATCCTATCCAGCCTCATGCAGAAGGCCATTGATTCCGTCATCAGTGATACATCAAAGTGGTCTGTTGTTTTTGCTGAGGCTCTGTTATCTCTTGTTACAGTTTTGGTTTCATCATCATCCGGTTGTTCAGCCATGCGTGAAGCTGGATTTATCCCCACCCTTCTCCCTTTGCTTAAAGATACAAATCCACAGCACCTACATTTGGTCAGCACATCTGTGCATATTTTAGAAGCTTTTATGGATTACAGTAATCCAGCTGCTGCATTGTTCAGGGACTTGGGCGGTTTAGATGATACCATCTCTCGCCTGCAGCTGGAAGTGTCTCATGTAGAAAATGGGCCAAAACAACAAGATGAAGATTCTAGTACCTCTGGAAGTGCACAAGTAGTTGCAGGAACTTCCACTGAGATAGACAGCATGCAACCTCTGTATTCAGAACCTCTTGTTTCATATCATCGACGACTTCTGATGAAAGCTCTACTGCGTGCTATATCTCTGGGGACTTATGCACCTGGAAATACTGCCCGTGTTTATGGCTCGGAGGAGAGCCTATTGCCGCAATGCTTATGCATAATCTTTAAAAGGGCAAAAGATTTTGGTGGTGGGGTGTTTTCACTTGCGGCTTCTGTCATGAGTGATTTAATTCACAAAGATCCTACCTGTTTTCCAGTTTTAGATGAAGCAGGTCTTCCTTCTACCTTTCTGGATGCTATAATGGATGGCGTTCTTTGCTCAACAGAGGCCATTACATGCATCCCACAGTGTCTGGATGCCCTGTGTCTAAATAATAATGGTCTTCAGGCTGTAAAAGATCGCAATGCATTGAGGTGCTTTGTGAAGATATTTACTTCAAGAACCTATCTGCGTGCTCTAACAAGTGATACACCTGTCTCCCTATCTAGTGGATTGGATGAATTAATGCGCCATGCCTCCTCATTACGTGGTCCTGGTGTGGATATGCTAATTGAGATTTTAAATGCCATCTCAAAAATTGGACATGGGGGTGATTCTTCTCTCATGTCAACCGAACTTTTATCTTCTTCTACTCCTGTTCCCATGGAAACTGATGGAGAAGAAAGGAATGTAGTCATGTCAGATGATAGGGAGTCATCCAAGATGGATAGTTCGGAGCAGGGAACTGAAACATCTTCTGATTCTTTAGTGGGAAATGCTGAAGTATTGCTTCCTGATTGTGTGAGCAATGTTGCACGTCTTCTTGAAACTATACTTCAGAATGGTGACACTTGTCGTATATTTGTGGAGAAGAAGGGAATAGAAGCTGTCCTGCAGTTGTTTACCTTGCCTTTAATGCCTCTTTCTGTTTCAGTTGGTCAGAGTATATCTATTGCATTTAAAAACTTCTCACCACAACATTCTGCTTCTTTGGCTCGGGCGGTATGTTCATTTTTGAGAGAGCATCTGAAATCAACAAATGAACTCTTAGTTTCAGTTGGTGGGACTCAACTTTCTTTGGTGGAATCTGCAAAGCAAACTAAGGTTTTGAAGCATCTTTCCAGTCTTGAAGCTATTCTGTCTCTGTCTAATGTTCTATTGAAAGGGACGGCTACTGTGGTGTCTGAACTGGGTGCAGCAGATGCTGATGTATTGAAAGATCTTGGGAGTACATACAAGGAAATCCTTTGGCAAATCTCTCTGTGTAATGATGTCAAGTCTGATGAGAAGATCAATGCTGAACAAGAACAAGACATTGCTGAGGCAGCTCCATCTAATGCTTCGGGAAGGGAGAGTGATGATGATGCTAATACTCCCATGGTGAGATACATGAACCCAGTTTCTATTAGGAATCAGCCCTTTTGGGGTGGAGAGCGTGAGTTCCTTTCAGTTGTTCGCAGTGGTGAAGGTTTGCACCGTCGTAGTACTCGGCATGGGATTACACGCATGAGAGGAGGAAGGACAGGCCGGCATTTGGAGGCTTTACATATTGATTCTGAATCTTCTTCCACAGTATCGGAGGCAACTACATCCCAGGATTTGAAAAAGAAAAGTCCTGATGTGCTTGTTACAGAAATTCTTAACAAGCTCGCTTCCACTCTACGTTCCTTCTTCACAGCTCTTGTCAAGGGATTCACATCACCAAATAGGCGTAGAGTTGACTCTGGATCATTGAGTTTGGCCTCAAAAACTCTTGGAACTGCCCTAGCTAAAGTTTATCTTGAGGCTCTTGGTTTCCCTAGGCATTCTACTTCAGCTGGGCTTGATACTTCATTATCAGTCAAGTGTCGATACCTTGGAAAAGTTGTGGATGATATGATGGCACTTACATTTGATAGCAGACGACGTACTTGTTATACTGCAACAATTAATAATTTCTATGTCCATGGTACCTTTAAGGAGCTGCTCACAACGTTTGAAGCTACTAGTCAGTTGTTATGGACCCTACCATATTGTATGCCAACATCAGGCATTGATCATGAAAAGACAGGTGAAGGCAGTAAACTGTCCCATAGTTCGTGGCTGCTTGAGACTCTACAAAGCTATTGCCGTGTGCTGGAGTATTTTGTTAATTCTTCTTTACTCTTATCTACAACCTCTGCATCCCAGGCACAGTTGCTTGTTCAGCCAGTTGCAGTTGGTCTATCAATTGGGCTTTTCCCTGTGCCAAGGGAACCAGAAGTTTTTGTTCGTATGCTTCAGTCTCAAGTTCTTGATGTAATACTTCCTATCTGGAACCACCCCATGTTTCCTAATTGTAGTCCAGGATTCGTTGCTTCCATTGTTTCACTTGTTATGCATGTATATTCTGGTGTGGGAGATGTGAAGCAGAATCGCAGTGGCATTGCTGGAACTGCAAACCAAAGATTCATGCCTCCACCACTTGATGAAGCTACTATTACTACCATTATGGAGATGGGTTTTTCAAGGGGCAGAGCAGAAGAAGCGCTTAGGAGGGTGGAAACAAATAGCGTTGAAATGGCCATGGAGTGGCTTTGCAGCCATGCTGAGGATCCTGTGCAGGAGGATGATGAACTGGCCCGGGCGCTTGCTCTATCACTGGGAAATTCATCTGAAACATCTAAAGCTGATAATGTTGACAAGTCTGTAGATGTGCTGGCAGAAGAGAGTTGTGTGAAAGCTCCTCCAGTTGATGATATTCTTGCTGCATCAGTTAAGTTGTTTCAGAGCAGTGACACAATGGCCTTCCCATTGACAGATTTGCTTGTGACACTTAGCAATCGGAACAAAGGTGAAGACCGTCCTAAAGTTGCATCTTATCTAATTCAGCAGCTCAAGCTTTGTCCATTGGATTTTTCTAAGGATACCAGTTCTTTGAGTATGTTATCACATGTTATAGCATTGCTGCTTTCTGAGGATGGAAGTACAAGGGAAATTGCTGCACAGAATGGTATTGTGTCAGCTGCAGTAGATATCTTAATGAATTTTAAGGCCAAAGACGAGTCAGGCAATGAACTTCTTGTTCCAAAATGTATTAGTGCTCTACTGCTTATTTTGGATAACATGTTGCAATCAAGGCCCAGAATTTCTGAGAACATTGAAGAGACTCAGACAGGATCTCTGTCTGAACTATCTGGAGAGCGTACTTCCTTGTCAATCCCTGATGCAGTTACAGAGAAAAAACAGGATACGGATGCCGAGGAAAAAGATAGTGGCACTGGATTTGAGAAAATATTGGGCAAATCAACTGGTTATTTGACTATGGAAGAGAGTCAAAAGGTTCTGGCCGTTGCCTGTGATTTGATAAAGCAGCATGTCCCAGCTATGATCATGCAGGCTGTTTTACAGCTGTGTGCTCGTTTGACGAAAACTCATGCTCTTGCTTTGCAGTTTCTTGAACATGGAGGATTAGCGGCTCTTTTTGGCCTTCCCAGAAGTTGTTTTTTCCCTGGATATGACACTGTTGCATCTGCTATTGTTCGCCATCTCCTTGAAGATCCGCAAACACTGCAAACAGCAATGGAATTGGAAATTCGCCAAACACTGAGTGGCAACAGGCATGGTGCACGTACTTCTGCAAGGACATTTTTGACATCAATGGCACCTGTAATCTCTAGAGATCCGGTTGTTTTTATGAAAGCTGCTGCTGCTGTTTGTCAGTTGGAGACATCAGCAGGTAGGACATTCATTGTCTTAATGAAGGAAAAAGAAAAGGAAAAGGACAAACCTAAAGCATCTGGTGGTGAGGTTGGATTATCTTCCAATGAATCTATCCGTATTCCTGAAAATAAAGTACATGATGGATCAGGTAAATGCTTGAAAGGTCACAAGAAGATCCCTGCTAATCTTACTCAAGTGATTGATCAGCTGCTTGAAATTGTTTTGAAATACTATTTTCCAAAGAGCCAGGAAGATTGTCAGAATAACCTGTCTTCTATGGAGGTAGATGAACCTGCTACCAAGGTAAAGGGTAAATCAAAGGTTGATGAGACAAGGAAAGTGGAGTCTGAATCTGAAAGATCTGCAGGGCTGGCGAAGGTAACATTTGTTCTCAAGTTACTGAGTGATATTCTTCTCATGTATGTACATGCAGTTGGTGTTATACTTAAACGGGATTTGGAATTGGCTCAATTACGGGTAGCTAATCAACTGGAAGGTCCTGGACATGGTGGTATACTTCATCATGTGATTCATCGATTGCTTCCACTCACCATTGATAAATCTGCTGGACCTGATGAATGGAGAGACAAGTTATCTGAAAAAGCTTCTTGGTTCCTGGTAGTTCTGTGTGGTCGTTCTGGTGAAGGGCGTAGAAGAGTAATTAATGAGCTTGTGAAAGCATTATCATCATTTTCAAACATCGATGGTAATTCTTTGAAGAGCATCTTATTGCCAGATAAAAAGGTTTATGCTTTTGTGGATTTGGTGTACTCTATTTTGTCTAAAAATTCATCATCAAGCAACTTACCTGGTACGGGGTTTTCACCTGACATAGCAAAAAGCATGATAGATGGGGGAATGATTCAGTGTCTGACTAGTATTCTCCAGGTGATTGATTTGGACCATCCTGATGCTCCCAAAACTGTGAATCTCATACTCAAGGCTTTAGAAAGTCTAACCAGGGCTGCTAATGCTAGTGAGCAATATTTTAAATCTGATGAGACAAACAAGAAAAAGTCCTCGGTGTTAAATAGAGGATCTGATGATCAGGTAACTACTCCAGCTGATGATACATTGGGGCATAATCAGAATACAAGCAGTGAGCAGGATGTCAGAGATGCAGTACCAACTGAACAACAGGATCAAGGAACTTCTCAAAGTGAAGGTAATCCAGATGCAACTCCGAACCAGTCAGGGGAACATGATATGAGAATTGAAGTTGAAGGACCATTGGCTTCTAACCAACCCATGGAGCTTGGGATGGATTTTATGCGTGAAGAGATGGAAGAAGGCAATGTGTTACACAACAATGACCAAATTGAAATGGCTTTTCGTGTTGAAGGTAGGGCAGATGATGACATGGGTGATGAAGATGATGACATGGGTGATGATGGTGAGGATGATGAGGATGATGATGATGGAGAGGATGAGGATGAGGATATAGCAGAAGATGGTGGCGGCATGATGTCTTTGGCTGATACTGATGTGGAAGACCATGATGATACTGGCCTGGGAGATGATTATAATGATGAGATGATTGATGAAGATGATGATGATTTCCATGAGAATCGTGTCATAGAAGTGAGATGGAGGGAAGCCCTTGACGGGCTTGATCATTTACACGTACTTGGGCAACCTGGAGCTGCAAGTGGTCTGATTGATGTTGCTGCCGAACCTTTTGAAGGGGTTAATGTGGATGACCTTTTTGGTCTACGAAGGCCGTTAGGTTTTGATCGACGTCGTCAGACGAGTAGGTCTTCCTTTGAGCGATCTGTTACAGAAGCAAATGGCTTTCAACATCCTCTCCTTATAAGGCCTCCCCAGTCTGGAGATTTGGTATCCATGTGGTCAGCAGGTGGAAATTCATCCCGGGACTTAGAAGCTCTATCATCAGGGAGCTTTGATGTTGCTCATTTCTACATGTTTGATGCTCCTGTTCTTCCATATGATCATGTTCCAAGCAATCTTTTCGGTGACCGTTTGGGTGGTGCAGCCCCGCCACCATTGACTGATTATTCTGTAGGTATGGATTCATTGCAGTTATCGGGACGAAGAGGCCCAGGTGATGGCCGGTGGACTGATGATGGCCAGCCTCAAGCAGGTGCTCATGCTGCTGCTATTGCTCAGGCAGTTGAGGAACAGTTTATATCCCAATTGCGCAGTCTTGCTCCTGTTGACACCCCTGTTGAACCACATTCTCAGAATTCAGGAGTGCAGGAGAAACAGCCAGATGTGCCTCCTTCAACTGATGGTCAAGTAGAAGTAGATCGTGGTAACACCACCAGCCAACAAGTTGAAGATCACCACCAAGACAGGGGTGTTGAGGTGACACATCAAGATATCTCCAGGCCTGAGGGAATTCCTCACCAAGAACAAGTCAATCAAGAATCCTTTGTCGAAGATGCAGGGGGCTGTTTGCAGGAACCTGAACCAATGTCAATCCAGGCACCTTCTTTGGACAGTACACGAAATGATAACATGGACATTGCGGAGGGCAATGGCGCTGCTGAGCAAGAAGGGTCAATGCCGGAATTTGTCAACTCATCTGCAAGCACAAGGGTTGATTTACAACAGGAAGAGGGTTCTGAAGTGCCTTCTAATGTCAATGATGCTACAGTAGAAGCTATGGGTCAGGATGGATCTTCAGGCAATCAAGTTGGTGACATGCCAGCAAATTTCGGCTTCAATGTGTCTAATTCAGGTGATTCTCATACTTCTCTGGTCCCCGAAAATGTTGATGTTGACATGAATTGCATTGATGAAGTAAATCAAACTGGCCATCCCATGCCTGCTTTTGAAAATGGTACAGATGAGCCGTCAAGCCAAAACACATTGGTTGCTCCAGAAGCTAATCAGGCTGAACAAGTTACTTTGAACAATGAGGCTCCTGGTGCTAATGCAATTGACCCTACATTCTTGGAGGCTTTACCTGAAGAGTTGAGAGCGGAGGTTCTTGCTTCACAGCAAGCTCAGTCAGTTCAACCTCCTCCTTATGCGCCACCTTCTGCGGACGACATTGATCCTGAGTTTTTAGCTGCCCTTCCTCCGGATATTCAAGCAGAAGTTTTGGCTCAACAAAGAGCACAAAGAGTTGCACAACAGGCTGAAGGACAACCTGTTGACATGGACAATGCTTCAATAATTGCTACTTTTCCTGCTGATTTACGGGAAGAGGTTTCCATCTGGAACTGTCATCTTCGTTATCTTGGGTGTGGTGATTCTCTGTGTTTTTATAGTAATTGTTTGTTGTGCTTGTGTACCAGGTACTTTTAACTTCTTCAGAAGCAGTTTTGTCTGCATTGCCTTCTCCACTACTGGCTGAAGCTCAAATGCTAAGAGATCGAGCAATGAGTCATTATCAGGCTCGCAGCCTTTTCGGGAGCAGCCACAGGCTGAATAATAGGAGAAATGGATTGGGTTTTGACCGGCATACAGTAATGGACAGGGGTGTTGGAGTCACAATTGGCCGGAGGGCAGTTTCTTCTATTACAGATAGCTTAAAGGTCAAGGAAATTGAAGGCGAGCCACTTCTAGATGCAAATTCATTGAAAGCCTTAATTAGGCTTCTACGATTAGCACAGGTATAGCCGTTTTCTTCATCTTCCTTAAATTTTTTTTTTTATATCTTTACCAAAGAACTTGCCTCTACCTAAATAGTTATGAAAAGTTGGTGGATTTGATAGTTAAGTTTGAATTCAGCTTCACGTGAATGAAATATTGAGTTGCTTCACAGCAAGCTCAGTCAGTTCAACCTCCTCCTTATGCGCCACCTTCTGCGGACGACATTGATCCTGAGTTTTTAGCCGCCCTTCCTCCGGATATTCAAGCAGAAGTTTTGGCTCAACAAAGAGCACAAAGAGTTGCACAACAGGCTGAAGGACAACCTGTTGACATGGACAATGCTTCAATAATTGCTACTTTTCCTGCTGATTTACGGGAAGAGGTTTCCATCTGGAACTGTCATCTTCGTTATCTTGGGTGTGGTGATTCTCTGTGTTTTTATAGTAATTGTTTGTTGTGCTTGTGTACCAGGTACTTTTAACTTCTTCAGAAGCAGTTTTGTCTGCATTGCCTTCTCCACTACTGGCTGAAGCTCAAATGCTAAGAGATCGAGCAATGAGTCATTATCAGGCTCGCAGCCTTTTCGGGAGCAGCCACAGGCTGAATAATAGGAGAAATGGATTGGGTTTTGACCGGCATACAGTAATGGACAGGGGTGTTGGAGTCACAATTGGCCGGAGGGCAGTTTCTTCTATTACAGATAGCTTAAAGGTCAAGGAAATTGAAGGCGAGCCACTTCTAGATGCAAATTCATTGAAAGCCTTAATTAGGCTTCTACGATTAGCACAGGTATAGCCGTTTTCTTCATCTTCCTTAAATTTTTTTTTTTATATCTTTACCAAAGAACTTGCCTCTACCTAAATAGTTATGAAAAGTTGGTGGATTTGATGGTTAAGTTTGAATTCAGCTTCACGTGAATGAAATATTGACTAATTTGTGTCTAAAGTTCTGGGGTTTCAATAGAGTTTGTGTGTTCTGTTGAAAGTACTATTAACATTTTATATTGATTAGAAGAATATTGAACAAACTTCTTATAGAAAAGTGCCCAAGAGTCCCAACCTTTTATAGTACAATGGAACAAGTGTTTTTAAAGTTTGTCTAATAATTGAACTCTTTCCAAGGTCTCAATTTCTGTTGCAAAAAATCATCAATATAAGATTTACATGAAAGTTGAATGCACACATAGGATGTAGGAACCATGATTGGCTGGAATGATGTGGAAGTAACCTGGTATAGAACTATTATGTTTTAGCGTGTAGTATTCCAACTTGTAACAAGATGTAGATCAGCATGAAAATCATCTCTAATATAAATTTCATCTCGAATATAAAATTCACCATGAAAATTGCTTGCACACTTTTATAGTACAATGGAACAAGTGTTTTTAAAGTTTGTCTAATAATTGAACTCTTTCCAAGGTCTCAATTTCTGTTGCAAAAAATCATCAATATAAGATTTACATGAAAGTTGAATGCACACATAGGATGCAGGAACCATGATTGGCTGGAATGATGTGGAAGTAACCTGGTATAGAACTATTATGTTTTAGCGTGTAGTATTCCAACTTGTAACAAGATGTAGATCGGCATGAAAATCATCTCTAATATAAATTTCATCTCGAATATAAAATTCATCATGAAAATTGCTTGCACACATTCATGTAGTTATACATGTGCATCACATGCAAAATAATTTACTTATTGATGATCTCTATTGTTAAAAAAAAAAAAGAGGAGAAAAAAAAATGATTTTCTAATGTTTTTTGTTTTGTTTTTGTGTGCGGTTAGCCCCTTGGTAAAGGACTCTTGCAGAGGCTCTTCTTAATCCTTTGTACACACAGTGTTACAAGAGCAATTTTAGTGCGTCTTTTGCTCGATATGATCAAGCCTGAGGCTGAAGGTTCAGTCAGTGGATTAGCTACTATTAATTCCCAAAGGCTTTATGGTTGCCACTCAAATGTTGTATATGGCAGATCTCAGTTGTTAGATGGTAATTCAACTGACTTGACAAAAATTAATTAAACTTTCTTTGTTATTGATAACCCACCAATTAATTTGTGTTATTTTCATTTTCAACAGGTCTTCCTCCCTTGGTGTTGCGTCGGATCCTTGAGATCTTGACTTATTTAGCTACAAATCATTCTGCAGTGGCAAATATGTTATTCTACTTTGATTTCTCAGGTGTTCCTCAGTCTTTAAGTCCCGTAAATATGGATACCAAGAAGGACAAAGGCAAAGAGAAAATCGGAGAAGGAGGATTTTCATCTAATCCTGTCAACACCCAGGATGGGGATGTTCCCCTGATATTGTTTCTGAAGCTCCTTAATCGACCTCATTTCTTGCGTAGCACTGCTCATCTTGAGCAGGTATAATTCACTACTTTAGTCTGAATCACTTTTTTAAATGTTCTGGCGCGGGAGTTTTGTTTACTGTATTATAGAAGTATTGAATTCCTTAATATGTCATCCACTTTCATACCAAGTCATGAGACTGGAGAGCACATGTAAATTTAAGATTTAATGGTCAAGAGTAATCCAGTTGTGTAAAGTTTCCTGGCTAAAACCCATCTTGGGCAAACCCTAGTTAGTAGTTCCTACCTTTTATATGCCAGAGATGTGTATTGGTTGCCATATATCTAAGTATATATTTGGCCTCCCAATCTTGCTTTATTCCAATATTGATATAATACCTGGAATCTAATGTTAGGCGTTTTCTTAATCTCTCTACAGGTCATGGACCTGCTTCAGGTTGTTGTTGATAATTCAGCTTCAAAATTAGAGGTCCATTCCCCCTCTGAAAGGGTCGATGGGAATTCCCAAAATCTATCTATAAGTGAAACTTCTGGAGATGGTCAGAATGGTCGTCCTGTGGAACCAGAATCTCAGCAAGAGGTTAAACCTGATGGTGTTGGATCATCAACTTCAGATGCAAACAAAAGTACAGACACCCATGGTATTTTCTTGAAGCTGCCAGAATCCGATTTGCATAATCTTTGCAGTCTTCTTGGTCGTGAGGGGTACGGCTTGTTCTCTGATTGTTTTAGTTGCATGCTTTGATTTATTGTGTGCTACTTTTAAGCTTGTAACTGCTGTGACTTGTATGAGCAGTTGCTCTTTAAATGAGTTGTAATCTGGTCCTTTTGTTTGATCAGGCTTTCAGATAAAGTTTATATGCTTTCCAGTGAGGTGCTGAAGAAGTTGGCCTCAGTTGCAGTGACCCATCGAAAGTTCTTTATCTCAGAGCTTTCAGAATTAGCTCATGGTTTGAGTGCCTCCGCTGTCAGCGAGCTTGTCACTCTCCGGAATACACAGATGTTGGGTTTGAGTGCTGGTTCTATGGCTGGGTCGGCAATCTTACGAGTATTGCAATCACTTTGCTCACTCACTTCACCTGGTACAAATGAGAATTCAGTTTTGGAGAATGATGCAGAGCAGGAGGAGCACGCCACCATGTGGAAGCTAAATATTGCACTTGAGCCATTGTGGCAAGAATTGAGTGACTGTATAAGTGCCACTGAAACACAGTTGGGCCAGAGCTCTTTTTGTCCAACCATGTCCACTATAAATATTGGGGACCATGTACAAGGTTCCTCTTCTTCATCTCCTCTTCCTCCTGGAACCCAGAGACTGCTTCCTTTTATGGAGGCATTTTTTGTGTTGTGTCAAAAGCTACAAGCAAACCACTCTATTACACTGCAAGATCAAGCTAATGTGACTGCAAGAGAAGTCAAAGAGTCTGCTGGAAATTCAGATCCTTCAGGTACTAAGTTTTATAGCTGTGGGGATTCTCAGAGGAAGCTTGATGGTGCTGTCACATTTACAAGGTTTGCGGAGAAGCATCGCCGTCTTTTGAATGCATTTATCAGACAGAATCCAGGGCTGTTGGAGAAATCCCTTACTATGATGTTGAAGGCACCACGGCTAATTGATTTTGATAACAAGAGAGCATATTTCCGGTCAAGAATTAGGCAACAGCATGAGCAACATCTCTCCGGTCCGCTGCGAATAAGTGTTCGTCGTGCTTATGTTTTGGAAGATTCTTACAATCAGTTGAGAATGCGTCCTAATCAGGACATGAAGGGACGATTAAATGTCCAATTCCAAGGGGAAGAGGGTATTGATGCTGGTGGTCTAACGCGAGAATGGTATCAATTACTATCAAGGGTTATATTTGACAAAGGTGCATTGCTTTTCACTACTGTTGGAAACAATGCAACTTTCCAGCCAAACCCTAATTCTGTATACCAGACGGAACATCTTTCTTACTTTAAATTTGTGGGCCGCGTGGTAATTATTCTGGACTATTGGGATTTTCAGAACTGTTCTTATGCTGTCTAATTAAGATGTCATTTTGAGTTTTTCTGCTTTGGTTTTTTTTGTACAGGTTGCAAAGGCAGTATTTGATGGGCAACTTTTGGATGTTTATTTCACTCGATCCTTCTACAAGCACATACTTGGTGTAAAGGTGACATACCATGATATAGAAGCCGTGGATCCTGATTACTACAAGAATTTGAAATGGATGTTAGAGGTGAGTGGGTTTGTCAGCACAATTTGGTTGTTGACAGTTAAGCGTATGTGGGGCTGGTTTTGGTTGTGGCCTCATATCGTTTAACCAATAAATAATGTGTCGTTTAACCAATATATAATGTGTCCTTTTGGTACTTCTGAAGTTCCTGTTTTTGCTCGTTTTCTGCACACAGGATTCTGCGTGCTTATGTTTTGGAAGATTCTTACAATCAGTTGAGAATGCGTCCTAATCAGGACATGAAGGGACGATTAAATGTCCAATTCCAAGGGGAAGAGGGTATTGATGCTGGTGGTCTAACGCGAGAATGGTATCAATTACTATCAAGGGTTATATTTGACAAAGGTGCATTGCTTTTCACTACTGTCGGAAACAATGCAACTTTCCAGCCGAACCCTAATTCTGTATACCAGACGGAACATCTTTCTTACTTTAAATTTGTGGGCCGCGTGGTAATTATTCTGGACTATTGGGATTTTCAGAATTGTTCTTATGCTGTCTAATTAAGATGTCATTTTGAGTTTTTCTGCTTTGGTTTTTTTGTACAGGTTGCAAAGGCAGTATTTGATGGGCAACTTTTGGATGTTTATTTCACTCGATCCTTCTACAAGCACATACTTGGTGTAAAGGTGACATACCATGATATAGAAGCTGTGGATCCTGATTACTACAAGAATTTGAAATGGATGTTAGAGGTGAGTGGGTTTGTCAGCACAATTTGGTTGTTGACAGTTAAAGCGTATGTGGGGCTGGTTTTGGTTGTGGCCTCATATCGTTTAACCAATATATAATGTGTTGTTTAACCAATATATAATGTGTCCTTTTGGTACTTCTGAAGTTCCTGTTTTTGCTAGTTTTCTGCACACAGGATTCTCACTATTGTTTCTCTTTGTATATTTTCTTTTCTATAGAATGATGTGAGTGATATTCCTGACCTGACGTTTAGCATGGATGCGGATGAAGAAAAGCATATTCTTTATGAGAAAAACCAGGTATGTGAATATCAACTTTTGATTTATATGTGTGTTTCATTATTTCTTTAGTTTTGTCTTCAGAGACTTCCTTTAATATTCAATGTCACACTTATTTGACTTAATTTGAACTTTTGAGTTCATAGGCTTTGCTATTTCTTCCTTTGTTGTTTTGTCTAATATATGTTTCCTTTTCCATGTATCTTCTTCTTGAACAGGTGACTGATTATGAGCTTAAACCTGGAGGACGAAATATCAGAGTTACGGAAGAAACTAAGCACGAGTATGTAGACCTTGTAGCTGATCATATTTTGACAAATGCTATTCGTCCACAAATTAATTCTTTCTTGGAGGGCTTCAATGAATTGGTTCCACGTGAGCTTATCTCGATTTTTAATGATAAAGAGCTTGAGCTACTTATCAGTGGTCTTCCGGAGATTGATTGTGAGTTGGATTCTGAATTAGCTTACTTATTTAATGTTCTTTTGCTTCTGATGAGGTATCTAAATGGTGGCATTGGTTTTGCAGTGGATGACTTGAAGGCAAACACCGAGTACACTGGCTATACAGCAGCATCTAGTGTTGTACAATGGTTTTGGGAGGTGGTTAAATGTTTCAACAAGGAGGACATGGCAAGACTGCTTCAATTTGTAACTGGCACATCAAAGGTAGATATAACACATTGTTCTTGCTCTTCTCCACAAGTGCTGGTTCAGTACCTGCAACACGGTTTATTCAATGCTACTGGATGTAGCAACAAGCGTTCATGTGTTTTTTTTTTTTTTTTTT